>OZ007500.1:115388549-115577316 GCA_963931805.1 Microdon myrmicae
TAATTCTAACTATTTACAATTGTCTTTAGATACTAGTTAATTCCGACGGAGGCTTTACACAAATTCAGTTGGCTATTCCGTGGATTACGTTTACAAGAGAACTCAATGTATTGGGCGAACTCCGCGATCGGACAATTTCACCAAATAGCTTTTCACGACTATGTAGCGTTCTACGAACGCACAATTTCACCCAGGTAAGGTTCCTAACCTTCAAGGAAATACCTACCCTGACAACGTTGCACGCGCCCCACAGACGCGTGTCCCAAAATCCCACCTTAGGGCACTGAAACATTTGGCCAACGTTGAGCCCGACACTAAAAGGCAAGGAACTGAACGTCCCAAAGCTTTCAATGTCAAGCCCAACAGTTCGAATAAAGCATACCTGAAACAAAGGAGAACATTCATGCATCCGATCCTCAAAGACCGAAATGCGCCGCACTCCAGCACTGCACAATCGAAAATCCTGAACATCTACACGATGTTACAAGGATTTGTTATCGCCAGCAAATTAGCCGACCAACGGATGCACGTGCGGGGGGGTCTGCCACAAAGACCACCAAATCTATCGGCAAACAAAAGAATTGCTATCAACAAAGAATGAGTCGATCAACGGATGCACGTGCGGGTAATCTAATGCAAGGACCACCCAAAACCGTTGAACAACAGAAGGCAGCCACGACCTATCGCAATCGATAATATCTCAACGAGATATCCGATGATTTATGAGGAGTTAAGCCAACAAAGGCAATACTCCGGTCCCACGGCCACGCTAGAATTTCGCACCATTATAAAGATCTAATGGATTTCAATTCTGGGTACCAAGTTCAAATAAGACCCACGGGCTGTACGTTCAAACAATCGCCGAATATCTCCGGTCTGGGCGCCAGATGTTCTGTGCAAACAGAAGGCCGTGGAGATGAAATGCTAGCGATAATAATGATGTATGCAAAGAATGACTTTCCCCTTTCAGGAAACTACAAAATATCCCCGGGGATGTGTTAACATGCTGATAACAGAGACATTGACGATTCTGTTAATGGACAGAATGGGAAATTGTCTCTGGAGAAGATGCAGATACGATCTGGATCAAGATACGTGTGGATAGTATAGAGGCAGTATAATTTTGATCGTCAACGAGACGACGAGCCTTTTTTCGACGAGTAGGATAAGAAGTGCGAGGACGTGAGGCACAAGTAGTCTTCCGAACTGCCACCGACGGCAACATTAAATTTATTTATTCAGTTTTTCAATTCGCGCTAAACCAAAAATCCTCGCTCTGATCATTCGAGTGTGTTTCGCTGTAGTTACGTGCGTCCAAGGATCATTAAGTACGATCCAGTGTCCAATAATTCCTCGTCGCGAATTTTGAGAAAGCTAACAAACACTTGTCACGCGTTTTTACCAATTTAAGTGCATGTTGTAAATCAACAGTTTCGGTTTTAATTTAAGACAATAAAGTATCCGAAATTGCAATTATATTCTGAGTTTCATTTGTGATTATTTTCTCAGTGTTTTACGTGTGTGCAGTTTTCCGCTTCGTGTAAGGCCTTGTAGCAGCAGTGTTCGGCGGAACACTTACGATCCAGATAAATAATTAAACTGCGCCAAAACTACACATCACATGACCCGGGCTCGACTCCTTTAACTTGTTTAACGTGGAGGCCCGACTTGCCTCCACGGAATCCGTATCGCGATTCATTAATTCATTCGAAACGACGGGATACCGAATTTTCATCCGTCGCTTCGGTGACCAATAGGGGATGATCTTCAATTGGTCACGGTGGGGATGTGCACGCACACAGATGCGGTTACCTCGCACGCTCATGCTGTAAGTCCATGAGCATGCGAACCGTTGATATCATAATTCCATAAAAGGAAATGTTTACCCGATCGGTACTGCGTAAGGCGTCTATGCTGATCGGGCGCACGTTGCTGGCGTCATCAGAGGGTCGAACCCTCGTGTGTATTTGCACTAACGAGAACTCGATTCCTTTTTGCGGCCAGGTGCAAGTTAACCATTTCCTGTCGATCGGTTTAGCGACCGATATGGTGGCAGCATGGAAGTAAAGCAAGAGTATCTCCTGCTTGTGTGCTGTAAATTCGATGGGGCATATGTGCACCGCGGTGGTCGAGTTATGTCGGTTGCTTAGTGGTGCAACTGAATTGCTTTCAAGGAAATGGTGCGTTTCATGAAACCATGCCCTTAAGGAAATATCTGTTTGGTGCTGATGGATTTTGCATCAGCGAAAATTATAGGTTTAGATACTTTAGGCGAAGGTTTGAGCAAACAATGGAAAGGTAAGTGAATGTATTCCAGGGTTTTAGTGCACTAGGAAAACTGTTTCTTCATTATAG
The DNA here is from genome assembly GCA_963931805.1 of Microdon myrmicae. Taxonomy (NCBI): domain Eukaryota; kingdom Metazoa; phylum Arthropoda; class Insecta; order Diptera; family Syrphidae; genus Microdon; species Microdon myrmicae. The sequence goes on from OZ007500.1 coordinate 115,390,905, forward strand.
GTTGGAAGGTAAGTAGTGGCGTTCAATGGAACTGCCACAATACTTGTTTTATAGGGTTTTTGGATGCTCTAGGTTGGAAGTTTTCGAATAATTGGTGGGAAGATTAGTGGCGTCAATGGAACCGCCACAAGTCCACTGACTAGATTCTTGGACATTGAAAAACGTCGTCGCCCACAACATCACTTGTAAAAGAAGTGTAGGCGACGTCTTTCAACGCCCACGAAACTTTTCAGGGGATTGTATTCCGCAAACGATTTTCCAGCGCTACCTGTCCAAATGAAAAATACCAGAAAATAAACAATACTTGAAATGCCTTCCTTCTAAGGCGTGTTTGATTGAAAAAAACAAAGGTCGCGAGACGGCGTCCGCCCACAATATATTCGATAGCGAATTCAGCCTAATTGGATTCGCCGTGGGACTTTATAAACGACCATCAACCACATTGAAAATATTGCCATCAACGTCAGACGTCTAAAAATATTTCAAATGTACGAACTTTCCAGGCGACCGATATAGACTCAAAAGTTATTAAGCTAGAGCTAAAATTCATCGTTCGAATGCATCAAACGCCACTATAACCAGGAGATATTGCAGAGAACGGCTACAATCACTACAAGTCAGCAGAATATCTGCTGATCGTGTAGTCCTCACCCTCTCGAGACATTTTTTGAAGACGGCATGCTGCAGAGTAATACTGTTGAAGCTAAGATACTGATGTGCTGGATTTTGCTCAACCAACTACACAAAACACTTGATTCAATGAAGATGCCTAGAAAGCAGCCTTGTCGGGATTCTTTAAAGCATTCCCAAAGAACCACCCATTTCCTTAAATCAACCTGCCTTTCCCTCACTCCACAAGCCACTTTACTTACCTGCAATCGAGCAGCGTAAGCTACCTTTCATTCGCTTTCACCTGAAAGTAAAACCCCAGCAAGCATGCACATCATCCAATCATTTCGTTCATATTACATGAACCATATCGACCCAATCGGCTCAGCTTGTCAGCAATTATAATCGACAAACACACGCTGGCCAGCGGATCTGTTAACACAGCTGCAGCGGATTTTTCCGACCATTGATCGCCCAAGCGACACCCGATCATCGAATAGGACATGACCGCGATCGTTGTTCAAATAATCATCCTAATGATCATATCCTATGATACAGTTTTCCGAAAACTAACATCCATTGAATCGGACACGATCATGATTGTTATTTAAACAATCATGCCAATGATCGTGTCCCACGTACAGTTTTCTTAACCAAACAATAGCCACCCTAGCCTTTGCCATAGGCGAACAAATCTGCGGTTGGCTTATCGTCACAGAGAAATATATTGCCTGCAACGGTATGATTCTGGGCGGTTATGTAAACAGCCGACGTTCCCATGCAGCATTGAATAAACCAAACAAATGCGCATCTCAGCGTATGACCCTCCGAAATAGCGTTTCTATTTACAGAACACACAGAAACCTATTTCTTCCTTCGGCGATTTTTCGCGATCGCTTATCTCAACGATGCCTGCAGTCCCTAATACCAGTTCCTTTGTTTGTACAGTTGCAGGATCGATCGTTGCCTCACTTCCAGTGAAGGGGCATTGTACGTGACCTGTACGGTCACCACAGGAAAATTCTTCCAAAAGAAACCCTATCGAACGTTCATTGGTCATCACCAAAGAAATGATCCGATTCGGCTCCTCCCATATCGATGGAAATTCACCACCACCACAGCTAGGGGATGTTGAGTGCAACAGCCACTCACGGAGTCAGATTTTGACACCTTAACAGTGCACACGCACTATACGCGCCTATTGAGATTCTTTAGAGTCGAGTCCGAACGGAGTATCTTTTTGTCTTGTGCGTGATCCTATGTCGAGCTTGTGTTGAAGTCCGTCCTTGCGCGAGTCGCTTAATATAACAACATAACTATCGTTTGTCAAAGGGAAAACTAAATTCAGTGAAACGAAAATTATATTTAACCAAGTTTGCTGTTTGTTGGAAGGAACACTAAGTGCTGTGAAACGAAAATTAAATTTAATCGAGTTTATTGTGTGAAATGGAACACGTAGTTAACGTGAAACGAAATTATATTTAACTAAGTTTACCGTTTAATGAGGAACACAATTGTACACCAATCCATCGGATTAATACAAATAAAAAGAACGTTTTATAACCGGAAACCATCAACTTGTTTCATTCATCGACTTTCACAGGTGATCAGTGCTTTGTCTAAACATCGTTAGTGTTCCGTCGACTTTTACTCTGTGGGTGTTTACTGACCCCACGTCCGTGCAGACGCACGAGTAATAACACCACCACAGCCTTGTTGTAAGAAAATGGAGATAGTCGTAGACTATACAAAAAAGATGGCTTCTTCAGATAAACAGAAAGACCACGTGAAATGCGCACCAGAAAAGGTGGAGAACTGTTATTTCAATAACAAAAGATAAAGACAAAACCTGCCCCGCTAACAGCACCCCAACATAGGTCTGTAAAAATGAACAGGAAGATCTTCCGATAGACTCAAAGTCAACACACTTCAGACTCTTGAATGGCAAGGACGAACAAAATTTTATAATCAGCTAAAACAAAACCTACCGTCAAATTTAGCCTGAACGATGAAAGTGAGAATAATAATTTTCAATAACCAAAGGCGCTAGATCAGAGGACCTATCTATCTACTTGTAATTTACACATTGTTCCTTTTGTTAAAACACAACACAGCAACAAACGATTCTCCGCCGTTTCTTTTATATTATTGTACATCGCAATCTAATTATGAATGGTAACCTAATCAGATGTCACGGTGCCCAACACTAAATACGTTCTCACGAATAGTACTGAGATCTCTATACAACTCAACAACGTTTCTCAAATTGTCTGGCAACATGAGTCAACAACCTAAAAACGAAAATATAATCGTTATAAAACAAATTCCAATCAAATCAAAACACCTAATTAACGCAGTTAGTCGTGAAAATCTGCCAGATGAAATCGGGTCATTGTTACTAGCACTTCGCCAAACACTTATATAATTTCCCAACAAATCCTACATTAATCAGCCATATTAACCTCAAACTTGGCGCAAGGCTAACAACCTTGCCCGGAAAAACAAATTAATATGGAAAATTTAACACGCCTCAGAATTGTTAAATAAGGCCAAGACCGGATCCCGGTTGTAGTGCCGATGATGATGATGATGATTAACCTCAAGCCCTGGAGTATCGAATGATACAGCGATATCAGCTGGACTTTCTGTCAACGTCACCTGTATCGACATCAGATGTAGAAACCTCAGCGAATATATTAGCAGGCACCTCGGACCTCTCGGATAATCAATGCGCTGACAAGTAGACACGAATATTCCCATCCTTTGGGGTTGTTCTTCGCCATCCTTGTTCTCATCGGCTTCTACAAATACCACGAACTACACAAAGCAAGTCTTTATGGTAAACAAACTTAAAAGTATACGGTCCGATTGTTAACAGTGACAACCGACTGCGACCCTCGTCAATCGGTCGCACGATCTAGTAAATTTGAGCCATCTGCAGATGCTATGATCTTGGTCCGCACCCTTAATATAAACATTCCGGATCACAGCAGAGTCCAAGAACATGATTCTGAGTTGCGTTGTATCTCGTCCGATTCTTGTTACGCTGTCGCGTGTATGTGTGCTTTAGTGTGCGCCTACAGTCAATTATCAGTGTAACAGTTCTAGTGGTCGTGCCCATCGAATCCAAGAGGACCTGATGCTGCCGACAGGGAGCCGTTATTGTTAATTGAGTTCATATGCTCGCGGCGAATAGGTGTCAAACAGAGAAGAGGGCGCGTCAGTTACGGTTCTAATTGAGTTACCAATTGACAAGGGTACCACTTTATGGTCCCCGGCTTTTTAGAAACATGGTGCGGGGGCTTAAACTACAATGAATCACTCAGGCTATGCTGACGGAAGTATACGCTTCCAGTAGGACCACCCATGTCAGACAGGCTAGCGAGGAGTAACACACAAAGATCTACCACCTCTAATCAAGGGTGTTACACGTCATTGTGCCCATCGGATGGTTTGCAGCCAGGGGTATCATCATCATCATCGGCACTACAACCGGGATCCGGTCTTGGCCTTGTTTAACAAGTCTGACCCTTGTTAAATTTTCCATAATTTGTTTTTTCCGGGCAAGGTCATTGGTCTTGCGCCAAGCCAGGGGTATACCGGCTGTATTATAACGGCGCCTCTCTGACATCGGGTCGAATCAGAGCAGTAAGCAGACCTTACCATATCAAAGAGGGGCTCTGATATGGCGGACTATTTGAAACCCCAAGACTCGTGGGAACAAAAGTGAATAATCAATATATAAAAAACAATCCCACGTAAACCCGGTAGGCGTAGGTGTGATGAGTCGACACTCCATACGGGAACAAATCAACAAGAAATCACCGACTCGGCAAAAAGAGGACGTAGGGAAAAACGGAAAAAGCGGGATATACGCGTCGGCACGTGGAATGTTGGAACGTTATGTAAACCAGGCGCGATACAGACGGTCGTAGAAAACGCGAAACAATATAAAGTGGACATTGTCGCGGTTCAGGAAGTTCGACTCCCACATTAAGTAATCGAAACCAACGGGTATAGACTGGCGTGTGGAGGCACTGATACCCATAAACTCGGAACCGGTTCCATCATAAGCAAGAAGATTATGCTCCATGTAAAAGATGTGAAATTTATTAACGACCGAATGTCAGTGCTAAAATTACAGGGCCCATGGTACAATTATGTGCTTATAAACGTACACATCCCAACAGACTTTACCGACGAAGAAACGAAGGACACGTTCTACGAGACCCTAGCGGTGGTATTTGATGGGATGTCATCATTCGATATTAAAATTTTCCTCGGGGACCTCAACGCGAATATTGGAAAATTCTTTCAACCAACTAATGATAAAGAAAGCCTACACGACGTTTCAAATGATAATGGAATTCGAATTATCACGTTCGCAGCGTCAAAAGATCTGTTGGTGAAAAGCACGATGTTCAAACACAAGCCACATGGATATCACCCGACGGCGTAACGCGTAACCAAATAGACCACTTCCTCATAGACAAAAGACACCAATCGAACATCCTTGACGTAAGATCAAATAGAGGAGCAGATTGCGACTCCGATCATCTTCTAGTGATGGGTAAAATTAGGAGTCGGCTCGCAGCAAACCCACACGGCCAGTCACGGGAGACGAGCAAAAAATTCGACACTGATAAACTAAAACATCTGCGCAAAAGGGCTGAATATCATATATATATATATGGAAGCGAAACATGAGATCTTTGTGCGCGTATTGGTGTAAAAAAAAAGTCAAGACGAACCAACGAATAGATTTAGCACCCTAGAGAATGGGAGCAGTGAGGAAAAGGAAGCCAATAACATGGACACTAATGGGCATCGATCAGGGACGTAATCAAACAAACCGCCCAAAAGGTATTAGGATTTAAGAAAACAATTAAGCCCAAACCTTGGTTTGACGATAAGTGCAGAGCGAAGATCGAAGAACGTAAACGCCTCAGAGTGATCTACTTACAAAGGTATGATGAAGTCGACGCAGAAAGATACGCGACAATTCGGAAAGAGACAATGAGACTCTTCACGCGCAAAAAACGCGAATGTGAGAAGACTGGGATCGAAAAATCCTAGAAAATGCCAGAGCAAAAAATATCAGAGGTATGTATGCCGGCATAAATTCAATTAGAAATGGCTACCGAGGGAGAGCTAAAATAATTCGAGACACAAACGGCTGTTTGGTCACAGAAACAAGCAATATCGTGACAAGATGGAAGCAGTACTTTGAAAACCTGCTCAATGTGTGCACTCATCAACCACAAATAAACGCACCAGACGTACATACAGCCGAGCCTCAGATCACAGAGCCCCCTTTCGACGAAGTTGTAGACGCAATAAATCGATTGAAAAACAATCCTCCCGGAGTCGACTGTATACCGGCAGAGCTTATTAAGCATGGAGGCAAGGCAAACGCTCGAGAGATCCACTAATTCATTAAAACAATATGGGATAAGGAAGTCACTCGGGAAGAATGGAAAACCTCAATAGTCGGCCCCATTTTCAAAAAAGGCGACAGATCTGACTGCGAAAACTACAGAGGGATATCATTGCTCCCAACCACATACAAAATACTAATAAATGTCATACTGGCGAGAATCACACCGTACGCAGGAGAATTACTGGGAGATTGCCAGTGCGGATTCCGTAGGAACTGGTCAACACGCCACCAAATGTTCACAATAAGGCAAGTACTGGAATACGGGAATACGGAGAGACGGTTCACCGACTGTTCGTTGACTTCAAAAAAGTCGACGACTCAGTCGCAAGACAAAGACTCTACCATATTGTAGTTGAGCTGGGAATCCCGAAAAAATATGCCGCCCTCATTCAAATTTGCATGAACGAAAACAAAGGGCGAGGTAGAATAGAAAACCACCTCTCAGAACCATTTGAAATCCGGGACGGACTAAAACAGGGCGATGGGGTCTTACCATGTCTCTTTAACCTTGTGCGAGTATGTTATCCGAAAGGAACAAGACGACATGGCCGGATCATCCCTGAACGGGGTCACACAACTGGTCGCATATGCGGATGACATCGTCGTTTTGGGCGATAATCTAGAAACTGTAAGTAAAAAGTGTGGCACAAGGCTAATAACCTTGCCCGGATAAACAAATTATTATGGACAATTTAACAAATCTCGGATAAGCACCGGATACCGGTGGAGAGACTTGCTAAATAAGGCCAAGACCGGATCCTGGTTGTAGTGCCAATGATGATGATGTAAGCAAAAACTGTGAAATCAACATGCAAGCGGCAGAAGAGGTGGGCCTAGAAATAAATGGAGACAAAACAAAATACCTCATTACGGCGAGAGCAAGTGAACCTCATTGAGGGAACACATATCAACGTCAGAGGCAAGATATTTGAAAAAGTTAAAGAATTTAAATATCTGGGAACGATACTGACGGCCAGTAACGAAATGTCGAAGGAAATTACCAAAATACTGCATTCCGGCCACGCTAGTTGGCACGCTGTCAGTAAACTGCTGAAATCCAAACTAGTATCACGTAACATAAAGCTCCGTGTCTATAGAACCATTTCTATCTAGATGCGAAACATGGGCTCTCACAAAATGGGAAGAAAAGAGATTTCATGTATTTGAGAATAAAGTTATAAGGAGTATCTTTGGCGGTAAATATGACGAGGAGACATGACAACGGAGGAAATTCCAAAACCACGAATTAGAAGAGCTATACCGCAAACCTATAATAGTGAGAGTAATTAGGTCGCGAAGATTAAGATGGGCTGGACATGTGGCGAGAATGGGCAGCAACAGGACCGTACGTAAAATTATTGACGGAAGACCGACGGGAAAGAGACCGACAGAACGGCCGCGACGGAAGTGGGAGGACAATGTAAGGTTTGGCTGGTCAAGCGTGGAAGGAGAGCGCACAGGACAGGGAACGATGACGGAGTCGAGTCGGCGAGGTCATGAACTTCCGGGTTCCTACAGTCCAATAAATAGTAGTAATAGTAATAGCCACTTTAGTGTGAAGTGTAGATAGTGACCTAAATTACCGTGTAACACAAGTGTTCTTCTTATTGTTCGGTTAAGCTATGTCCATGAGGATCGCTGCAGTCCACAGAGTGCCCGAAGTACACCCGGTATCCCGCATTCACCACAGGGTGTCTCATTTTCGGTGCATGTTCTTGATATGGGCCTATCGCACAGCACCATATCAATGGCGGCATTACATCATCCGGCATTAAATCCTCTTCGATATCTGGTCAGATCGGGTGGAAGGTTAAAGGACTCCAGTGCATCATACCAAAGAGGAAGAAACTGATTCCAGCATGGGCGACAACGATTAAAACACTAGTGTTACAGATGACGATAACACTCAACAGCATCACCAGTGACTGCATCCACCAGCCCCGGCAACTGGTTTCTCTATAACCAGTATCCTCAGCGATAGATTCGGACACCCACAGTAGTTAACACAAACACCACTGGCGAATAAGCAACAACAACCAAACAGCACGGTGGCGAACTACATATTTGTACTGTTCGGCCTGCCTTTACCCGCCTCACTTCTCCTACAGGCATCTTGGAGTTTAATCGCCAGCAACACGTGCATCAACAAGCTGCTGCGGCTGCTACTGCCATGATGCTAAAGCGGGCTAACTTCCTCAAGTACTTTAATCCGGCGGCTTAGCCACGAAACCATGAGAAACTTTTGCGACCAAGTGCGAAACCAAGCCTGCACGAGAAAATGCCTCCTTTGGGTAGCGTTTGCAAAACAAAAATTGCCAGAAAGGTGGTCGAAATGTGTAGAAAGCAATGCCCAATACTTCGAATAAAATGTTTTTTACTTTTTAACTCACTTCATACCGGTACACCTGGTATTTTATAAAAGGACGCATTTCGAAATTTGGTGATGCCAATTGGACGCCCAGATCATAAGATTTGATGCCGTTGGATTTCTTTTGTGAAGCTATGCAAAAAATTGGGGGAATGGGTGCGAACATACAGGGCAAAGTCTCTGAATGCTTTCAACCCGGCGAAGGCCAGGGCGCTCCTTGCCCCTGTTCAATCCAATTTGACATACAGTCTCCACGTGACACCCCTGGATAGCTGCTTTGGCACCCGCCAAGTAGTGAACCAATGCATGCAGCGACATCCTGAGAAAGGTTGGCACAAGGCTAATAACCAGGCCCATAAAAATGAATTATTATTGCAAATTTAACAAGACTCGGATATGGACCGGATACACGACTACGACCACGGAAACGAAAACGGCTAAATGATTTAAGCATTTTTAATATATAAAACTGACATAACAGCATTGCCACAAATAAGATGGACGGGGAGTGGTGTTATTCAGAGAAAAGAGTATGACATTTATTACAGCTGTCACGCAAAACACCATGTGCTCGGGGTAGGCTTTCTAGTCAGCCAAAACCTGAAGCCTGCTATCATCGGCTTTAATGCGATAAATGAAAGGCTATGCACTCTTCGCGTGCGAGGCAAGTTTAAGAACATAAGCCTCATAAACGTTCACGGACCTAGAGAGGAGTCCCCTGACGACGAAAAAGAAGAATACTACGACGAATAAGAATACTACTAAGATACGATGTGAAATCGTTCTTGGTGATTTGAATGCGAAAATTAGTCGGGAACCGGTTTTCAGGCACTACGCAGGTTCCCATAGTTTACATGAGAACACTAATGACAATGGACTACGAGTCATCGAATTGGCAGCATCGAAAAACTTGGTCCTTGCGAGTACCAGGTTTCCGCGTAAATATCCACAAAGCCACCTGAGTATCACCTGATGGAGCCACTCGCAACCAAATTGACCACGTGTTGATAGATCGCCGCCACTCCTCGAGCCTGATGACGGTACGAACGTACCGATATGCCAACGTCGACTCGGATCACTATCTTGTTGGTACAGTTTTCCGAGAGCGGATTGCCTTACGGAGACATATTGCATCCGCGGTTCAGGTTCGAATCAACACGGCTCCCTTACGCAATGAGAATACCAGTAACACCTTCGGTCATGCGCTAAGACTCGCTCTCGAAGAGCTCGTTCTTGGGGATTTGAATGCGAAAATAGGTCGGGAGCCGGTTTTCAGGCACTACGCAGGTTCCCATAGTTTGCATGAGAACACTAATGACAATGGACTACGAGTCATCGAACTGGCAGCATCGAAAAACTTGGTCGTTGCGAGTACCAGGTTTCCGCGTAAAGATATCCACAAACCCACCTGGGTATCACCTGATGGACCCACTCTCAACCAAATTGACCACGTGTTGATAGATCGCCGCCACTCCTCGAGCCTGATGACGGTACGAACGTACCGAGGTGTCAACGTCGACTCGGATCACTATCTTGTTGGTACAGTTTTCCGAGCGCGGATTGCCTTACGGAGACGTATTGCATCCGCGGATCAGGTTCGAATCAACACGGCAGCCTTACGCAACGAGAATACCAGTAACACCTTGGGTCATGCGTTAAGACTCGCCCTCGAAGAGCTCGACGGAGAAAGAGTAAGTCCTGGGGCCAGAATGCCGGGCGTAGAAGAGGAATGGACACATCTTAAAAATACTGTCATTAGTACAGCCAACTCCATCTTAGGCAGTAGTCGTAGAGATCGGAACGACTGCTTTGATGATGAGTGCAAACTAGCGACTGAACGTAAGAATGCTGCATACCGGGCAATGCAGCAGTCTCATAGGACGCGAGTGCGCGAGGAGAAATACAAAGAGCTCAGAAGATCTGAAAAGACTTCACAGACAAAAGAAAAGTGCCTGGGAAAAAATCTTGTCTGTGAAATAGAGAAACGTAGAGAGCGGGGTCCGTACCAGGCGCGGAAGTTCTACCAAATAATCCGCAGTATGACGCGGTACACACCACGCTGGACTTACTGCAAGGATAAAGAGGGTAATCTGATCACCGATCCTGAAGGCATTCTGGAGCGATGGGAAGCGCACTTTAATGAATTGCTAAATGGTCAGCTCACAGAAGAATTAGAGGCTCCACCAATGCAAGATCAAGACCAAATGCTGCCGCCACAAAGCATTGAGGAAACATTAAAAGCCATTAGACAGCTCAAATCAAATAAAGCCCCTGGAGCTGATGGCATACCAGCTGAGCTGATCAAACAAGGAGGGACAGCGTTACATCACGCAATTCGTGGTGCACGTATGGGAGCAAGAGGAGATGCCGGAAGATTGGCGTCGCGGTATAATTCGCCCCATACATAAGAAAGGAGATATCACACTGTGCAGCAACTATAGGGGTATAACATTGCTGAGTACCGCCTATAAGATACTCTCCACTATCCTACAAGATCGGATAGCCCCATACGCTAAAGCCATCATTGGTCAATACCAGTGTGGCTTCATCCCAGGCAAATCAGGGATTGATCGGATATTCATCCTAAGGCAGGCGATGGAAAAATGTCTGGAATTTAAGATTCCATTATATCATCTGTTTATAGAGTTTAAGGCCGTCTACGACAGCATAGCCAGGGTAGAACTATATACTGCCATGAGAGAATTCGGCATTCCAAACAAATTGATACGAATTTGTAGGTTGACCATGACCAACGTGACTAGTCAAGTAAAAATAGCGGGATTGCTGTCCAAACCAATAAACATCTATAATGGACTCCGACAAGGGAACGGTCTGGCCTACCTCCTCTTCAACCTGGCGTTGGAGAAAGCAATCCGTGACCCTGGCGTTACAACAAGAGGGACTATTGTCACCAAGTCCAGCCAGATACTTGCCTACGCAGATGACATCGACATCATCGGTAGAACCGAATCGGCGGTACAGGAATCCTTCACCCAGATCGAGCAGGCAGCACAAAAACTGGGACTACACATTAATGAGGTAAAAACTAAGTACATGGTGGCAACTTCTGCGAAGAGAAGACCTAACGTTGGTCAAACTATCAGGGTAGTGGAGCACGAATTTCAAGTAGTGCAATCCTTTAACTACCTTGGGTCTAGTATCAGCCGATAACAATATGGAAGAAGAAATACGCGAACGGCTGATTAAATCCAACAAAGCCTACTATGGTCTATCAAGGCTCTTTAAATCCCGAAATTTATCCAGAACATCCAAGCTACTACTGTACAAGACCATGGTCTTACCAGTACTCATGTATGGATCCGAGACCTGGGTGCTTAATAAAAGGCACTCTGAACTCTTGGCCGCGTTCGAGAGAAAGGTCTTAAGGAGAATTGTTGGCCCCGTATGTGAGGGAGGACGATTCCGGAGACGCTACAACCATGAGTTGTACACAATCTACCTTGAAGCTAATGTTGTAAGAAAAATCAAGCTCGGTAGACTCCGGTGGGCGGGACACCTAGCTCGAATGAGCGAAGCGGGGCCTGCCCGGAAAGTCCTTTGTGGCAGGATGTATGGAAGGAGACAGCGCGGCAGACCTTGCCTGCGATGGAGGGATGGCGTAGACCAGGATGCACAGAGCCTGGGAGTGCCAAACTGGACGACATCGGCTCGAAATTGGGACCGGTGGAGAGATTTGTTAAATAAGGCCAAGACCGGATCCCAGTTGTAGTGCCGATGATGATGATGATGATCCTAAATCACTACTCTCAATCAATCCTCCCTTTCGAACATCTTTAACGTATCGTCGACTCGATACAGGTGAACCACCCGCCTTCGTTCTTCCCGATTTTAATGTACTCAATCATCCCGGTTGTAGTGCCGATGATGATGATGATGCAAAAAATTGTGTTTACGCGGACAATCTTTAAACTCTTGAGCAGTGGAAAGTCAATATTCGTCGAGTCACCGGTCGAATTGTGCGGAAAAGTCATCGAAATTTACTTTAAATTTGATTCGTGCATGCGCCCACATGGTGGACATTTAAATGATGTTGTATTAAACATTTAATGAGAAAGAGTAGACAATAAAATAAAAAAAAAATTTCATTAACATTTTAATTCTTTGGGTTTTTCATTCGGAGCTGACTTACATGTGAGATACCTCAGATTGAGGCATCGCTGTGTGTTAGTATGATAAAGCCTACATAAAATATTGCACGCATTTTCCGACCGTAGGAAAATCTTTGTTCGCATTGCATCCCGCATAATTTGACCATGAATGGCATAACAAATGCTTTGAGCGAATGGAATAGTGTATTGATCATCGTGGAGAATACTCTGAAAATCAAGAAGCTATTTTTAGGAATTAACAAATGCACTCATATCCTTTTTTGCAAAATAAAAATAGCAACACTCGTAGTCCTATTCGGATATATGGTCCAAAAGGGGTGGAGTTCATTGTCATCCGACTGATCCTTTGTATTTCACAATATATCCATTATTCTAATAATATAAAGCATTCGAGGAAACAGTGCTCTCAAAACATGTGCGCGAGAATATGCTTTGAATTCAATTGAGATTAAATGTTCACGAATCAAGAAGTTGAAAAGGATTGCGAAGTGCACCAGAGGATATTTAAATTGTACTACCTTCACTAGGTTTGTCGACAATGAAACTATTCACGACTTAGTTTGACACCTGAAAGAACTGTGGGAAGGAAGTCAAAGTTATTCTAGCGAATTCGTTTTGCAACAAAGCGCCCATTGTTAATATGCGGCGGATAATTAACCTATAATGCTGAGAATAGATTAATCGCGAATAAATAAACTTGCTTTTTTCTTACATTTACAACACACAACAACAACAAGAAAAATTAAATAAAAACGTGATGTGTAGAAATGCACCACACAAATTTGTACGTATAAAGGATTAAAATGTGTTTGTTTATATTTACTTGCTTTTCTTAGTGTTATCCTTCTTAGCATATGAACAACAACTTCACGCAATTTAAAGTTTATTGATTGCAGTTGTTAATTAATTTAACAACTGCGACGATGTGTCTCAGCGATCAAACAGTTCGAGGAGCAAAGGCTGCAAAAGAAAAAAAAAAGATACATGATTGTTCCAAATCGTTTGTCTTCATTTAAATATTATTTTTCACATTTTTTTTTTTCGTCTTTTTAGCAAACGCAAAAACGAAAATAGAGAATTTTCTTTTTGAAAACTCGATTTTGTCTATACGTTTTCTTTTTCTTTTCCTTTCCTTATTTTTTTCGTCACTGAATGACTAAAATTGTGCATGTGCTGCTGCTGTAATATCTCACTGAATGTACAAGTATATAGATGTACATATTTTTCGCGTTTCATCCGATTGACTAAAAAAACCAAAAAAAAAAAACGTTGGAACATTTTTGAGAAAATGCATTTTCTTTGTTTGAGTAGACATTTTCCTCCATGGATTATTTTATTTATTTCGTATCCATATACACGAATGCGGCGGAACGCGCAATTGTTTTCGGCTGAGGCAGCCAAGAGTCGCAGTTGGGTTTTTTTTCTCTTCGTTTTCCGCCTCTGTTAAATGTTTTATATAATTTGTTACTTTTTTTCTTTTATTTTTTCATTTAAGAACGCACGAAAAAGATTAATTAATTAATAAAAAACAGGGTGATTTACAAATGTATGCGATTATGTAGGTAAAATGTATATATTGAGCCATATAGATATGTACAACTGCAGAATGTAACAGTAATAGTTATTTAACTTACCAAATTTGGCTGCAAAGGTCGTATCAAATCTTGTGTTGAGGACTATTGTTCGAAAATATCTTAGCTGTTGATTAGAAATATTTATTTTTAGCGCCGTTTGTTAATTGATTTTTCGTTAAACGTATTTGCAAAAATAAAACTCCGTAGATTTTCACTTTGCTGTTTATAGGTCTACATGAATACATATACCATATAAATGTACGGAAGAGCAGGGAAATGGAAGGCAGGAATGAAGGGCAAGTTGAATAGAAATATTTTAAAACAAATATAACGAAAAACTAAAATAATTGACCGTAGATAATCGAAAATGTTAAGATATTTGAACTTGGATTGTTGTGTACAAATGGGATTATTTGATTATTATTCACATACAAGAAATTTTGTCGACAAATGACGCTTGTTCTTGCAAATTCTTGTTGGGAAGAGTTGGTTAAGAAGTCGAAGTGAGGACCGAAAAATGTATTTATACTTTTTATTAGTTTGCTTTTGTACGTAAACGAGAACAGTACGAACTGACGGTGTATTTGAAACAAATGAAAAAGAATTGAGATTATTATTACATTTCTTGATTACTAATATGTTTGTACAAAGAAAATTGTGTAAATAAAATTGCGCTTGCACGATTCGATTTACTGAGACACGGAGACTGTTTAGTGTGTATGTCGTTTTTGCTAAATTTCCTTATTCAGCCCGTATTATTTTTCAGCGCGCAGCGGAACAGAATAAAGGGGTATAATATGGCACCGTCATATACCTACTAGATATTGGGAAATTTTATGTGCGCAATAAGATTACTGAACACATTCAGAGTTGACAATCGAAAATCATATTCTTTTTAAGTTGATGTCAGAATGATTGCCTGAAAAAGATTGTATCAATAATGTAATTTTCTTTTCATATAGCTAATGTTATTTAAAAATTTTTGCAATCGTAGATCAAATACGTTTTCTGTTTGACTGTACCACGTATCGTCATATATATTTGGTTCAGTACAAATCGACATTTTTTTTGTAAAAATTGACAGAATTTCGTTTTTTTTTTAAGTTCTAGGTATCCAAATATTGCGCACGTTCTCTCCATCACCTTTTGTCATTATTTATTATTATTATCTTTTATTAATAAAATAATTACATAAAAAATTACAATGCCAATCTTAATTAAAGAGCACAAGCTGCAGGGGAAGAATGGAAAGAATGGTTTACAGCAAGGGTGATCAACCTTTATAATCAAAGAGCCAATTTAAATTGTAAATTTTTTTGGCGGGCCGCACATAAAATAACACTTATTAATATATAATAATTTACAAAACTTTACTTACAATAAACATTAGAATAAAACTATATAAAATTTACAAAATCTTAAAGATTTCATATACAAATTTTAATGCAAAATAAAAACAAACAAGAAAAGAACAGAAAAACGAATTTACTTGAAATTCTTAATGAGAAATTTGGCACTGTTTTCTCGATACAAGCTGATCAATATCAGCCGGAATCGATGAGGTAGCTACACGCACGCAGCTTTCTAATCGTGCATCACCCAGTCTTGACCGGTGATCATTCTTGATTAATTTAATGGTTGAAAATAATTATTCGCAAACATATTGTAGCGAGCTTAGGGTTCGCTGGATTAATTATTTTGAATAAATAAGAGCCGTTAAATCGATTCTGAATTAATGTGACACTTTATTAGTCCGTTAATAACAACCGTTACTTTTTACCGTACACATAACGATTTCTTCGCTTATCGCTTCCGTAATTATCGCGTATTTTACTGCTTACTCCTTACTCATTACTTATTACTTCCTCACTTATGGCTTGCTTCACTTTCTACTTCTTACTCATCTCCGCGATATGTGTGCGACGTATTTATACCGTTCCCTCATTCTGATTCGGCGTTTCGTTTCCGTCCGTTCCATAATCTCGACTTTTCTATTCCAGTTTTCCAGTACTTCCTAAAATAATCTACTACTTTGTTTCGGACTTTCTCGAAGATTCCAGTACTGATTGTCATATGCGTCACAATATGTACTTCCGAACAGAGACATCATTTGCTTTGCATTTCTCGTCAAAAGCGGAAATTTCTCAGGGCTCACATATTTATAACAATGTTCGATGTTTACTGAGAAAAATACATTTTTTAATTCGGTATTATTCTGCATGTCAATCACTTCCATTTGAAAGTCTTCGGGAATTGTATCCACATCGATATTAAATGGCGAGGAAAACAATTTCATGGACACCGCTTTCTTCTCAGCTTTGAACATTTGGGATCGTAATTGAAATTCGTTGATTAAAATGTCTATATATTGTGCGTATTTTTGAGAAGTAGTAACGTTTTCTTTTTCTAAATGTGGAAAGTGAGACACATTATTCTGCAAAAGATGTTGTTTCCACAATTTTAATTTGCGTTCAAGGCCCTAAATTTTATCATACAAATTGTTAATAAACTGTCCTTTTTTTGAAGTTCCACATTAAGATCATTGAGATGCTGAGTCACGTCGATAAGAAACCCAGAATCACTCATCCATTCTTTATTAACAAAATGAGGAAAAAAATGACTTCATATCCAGAAACAATTGTATTACGCTTTTTAAGTTGTATACTCTTTTTAGCATTGCACCTCTACTAAGTCAACGTACTTCGGTATTAAAAACCACGTCTCCATATTCAGTTTCTAAATCTTTCAGAAATTCTTTAAATTCACGGTGATTTAACACGCCTGACTTTATAAAATTGATTAGTTTAATTATTGGTACTGTGACATTTGGCAAACTCGATCTTTTCGCACACAAATTTTCCTGGTGCATTATGCAGTGGTTAACGAATACTTCCTTTCCTGTGATTTTCTTAATGTCTTGAAATAGCCTTCCCGATACTCCTACCTCCGTGCTCGACATTGCTAGTGCTCCATCTGTCGATATACCAATAATCTTTTCTAATAAAATTGAACATTTTTCCAACCCAGACTTTAGCTCATCATGCAGGTCTTTGCCGGTTGTAGTCCCTTGCATTGGAATTAGTGAACGCAATTCTTCGGTGATATTAAATTTAGTGTCGATATCACGTAAAAATATAGCCAGTTGTGCTGTATCGCTAATATCACAACTCTCATCAAGTGCCAAAGTATTCGAATTTTGCTAGTTAGCTAGTTAGTTGCTATGCTTTCGGGCAAGTCTTCAATTCTTCTTGCAATGGGGAATCTTGATAAACTAATAAACTCTAATATCACCTTTTTGACAATAATATTGCACTCACGTCTTTGAAGAATCACAAGAATTGCTAAAATGACTAGTTAACAGCTTACCAGTCTGACTGATTGTGTGACAGCAAACACAAACAAGCACAGACGCGGCGCGTTCGTATTGCATGTTTGAACAAGTCGCTGACAAGTAAGTAACTCGTCACAAAAAATTGCTTCTGTTTAGCATGTACTACCATTTTATTATAATTAATTTTATAATAATATATTGATGGGAGAAAGTCGATAAAATAAATTTCAATTTTAGAAATGCTTAGCGGGTCGCATAAACATGTTTAACCCGCCGCGTTTTGCTCATCCCTGGTTTACAGTATTTCAAAATTTTTAGCTTTCCATGGTGGAATTAGCTGTGAAATACGCTATATTTTTTTTTTTTGTATTATATCCACATTTATTTAACAAATTAATTATATATTTTACTTAAGACTAAATGTTAATTTCTATTTTACAAATATCTTTTACAAATACTGGCTCTTCGCAAGCACTCTAAATTATACATTATTATTTTTCCTCTGCCTTTCGACGTACAAATGAAATACGCTATCCGGTAGTTCTTGTTCCTGTATCAGTGACTCCATTATAAATTCTTATCTAAAACGCGGATTTTAACTGGGCACACACATTTGCCAACCATTGGGTTGTACCACATGAAATGACCGATTTTATAGTAAACATTTAATAGTCAATATTATTTTTCCGTAAATGTTTATTCAAAAAAAATAGAATCCGTTGGCATCTATGACATTCTTCCAACGTGATACAAGTTCAAATATTCCTTTTTCCTAGAAGTGCTGACTTTTTGAGGCAAAGAGATCTTAAAAGGCTTTTATGACCTCTGCTCGGTTCCGGTAGACCTTCTGCCGGAAAAATGAATCCAGATGATGGAAAAGATGATAGTCCGTTGGGGAAATGTCAGGAGAGTACGGTGGATGCGGAAGAATTTCAAATCCCAACTGCAACAGTTACTTGTGAGGTATGGGGTCTATCATTGTCACACAAAAGGATTGGGCCGTGCCTGTTGACCAACACAGGGTGCTTTTCAGCCAATTTCCATGCAATGATTTCCTTACAATATTTGATAGCGTTTATCGTTTCTCCTGCTTGAAATGGATTGGTCCTTTCTATGTCCACCAAATTGTCACTATAACCTATTTTGGGTGAAGATTAGGCTTGGGGTCTGTTTTGGTTTTTCCCCTGCATCCAACCACTGCCTAGGTCCTTTACGATTATCATACAAAATCCACTTTTCATCACACGTAACGTTCGTAACGAAAAACGGTTCAGTTTGGATTTCTTAATCTAAGCGATGCGCAGATTTCCAGGCGCCGTCGTTTTTGGGACTCGTTCAGTTCATGGGGTACCCACTTATCGATTTTCTTTACCTTTCCTATGAGAGAAAGGTGTCGACTTATTGTCATTGGAGATACTCCCATGCTTTGTGCAATCTCCCGCACCGATTTCGTTGAGTCCGCATCCACCGTTGCTCTTAAAACATCGTCGTCAACTAATGCTTCTGTGGGGAGGAAGTAAGTGCACCGGCGTACGGCGCTGATTAGCTTCCTCCTCCATCATAATTACTAAAAGTTCCGCAAATGTTCCGCCAAGCACTAGGAAAACTGTTCACCCGAAAGAAACGAATGTTGGGGGATTACCTTTCTTTTTGAAAACGTTTTATTGGGCAGCAGCACAGGAAACACGCTTTAACAATGAAATGTGTCTAGTTTTGAATTTAATTTACTTTTAAATTTTGAAAATCAAACAGTTAATGAAATTTATAAATTGTTTATTGTTTGTCTTTTACATTTTTGTATGATTTATTCGTTTTCACAAAAACTATTGAACACTTTCGTATGAACTTAAGGATATTGTTTTATCAAAGAGACTATTGCATACCGATTTTTTTTTTTTTTTGCCGCACTAAATGTTTTCGATAACAAACAATTTGGGTTCAATAAATTTACGTTATTTCATAGATTCACGGATAAATTTACGTGGAAAAAAATAAACTAAAACTTCCTAGAGTTGAAAAATAAAACACACACGACTCACGGGGGTGCGAACTCCGACGCACCCCTCGATGGTAAAAGGGTGGCCCATCGTATTTACGCGTACCGAGCGCAAAGGTAGCGTAGTGGAGACCCGACCGACTTGGTCTGGTGATGGAATGAGACTCAAACGATATCCTCACCAATAAGGATATCGTTTTTTACCTACCACCAGGGAAACGTAAAGTCTCTCTTGGTGGTATAGGAAACCAGATCTTGTAATACAGGTCATGGTGGTATGTGTGGGATCGTTGAGATCAATGCTATTCACACGTGCAGTGGAACAGCGAAACAGGCAGGCGGCAAGGACAAAAGAAAAGGCGACCAAATGGTTCGCTCTTTAATGAGGGTCATGTTTATACGATGCCTCGTCGCTATTTTCGACGTTAGGAGAAAAAGGTGCTAAAAGCAATATGGATGTTTATGGCATCTCTGGCTGCAATAGAAACCGGGTTCATATTTGCATTAGAAAATGCTGGAGAATTTGGTTTCAGCATCTATTGCGCTAATTATATGCAGCTGTTTGGGTTGTTTGTTGGTAAGACAAACAAAAAAGGTTGCCAGGCAATGTGTATGTATGGTATATGACGCGGCTGGGAAAATAGACGGCGCGATATTTGTGGTCCCTGTCATGACGGTTACATTGATTGCAATCCGAATTATTTTGTTTACAGGAATTTGTCTGGTGCCGAATTGGTTCAGAATACCAAATAGGAAAACAAAGAAATCTTATGAAAAATTGTATGCGAAGGGATGCATGAAGGTAAGTTTTCTTTATAGGGATTTTAGGGTTATAATAATTGGGTCTGTTTGATGCGTGAAGCATCTAAGATGCTAATGCGAATTGCATTAGCGAAAGCTGGTGCAGACCCGGGTTATGGTTATGGGGGTTTTTTCAGGAAGGCGAGCCGTGGGATCTGGCGGAATCGCCACAGTACTCCCCTCCCAGTGACGTAGTCACGAAAAAAAAGGTAGGGGCGAGGGAATGCTCGATGGTGGGTGCTGTGATGATAGGGAGGTTGCTTCGGAATGCGCTGTGGTAATGTTACGGGACTGTCGTGGTGACCAGTTCCTGGTTATTGTTTGGGCCTTTATCGATAAGATGGACACAGTTGTTACCGCTTGATGCCATCAAGGGCAAATGTGTGCTGCGTGGTCCATCGGCCTGTTATGGGTCTCGTGGACCAACAGGCTTATCGCCCGAATAGGTCGGAACCTATCGGAAATCCGCTCACATCCGCAGTGACGAAATAGTGTGTGCGAGATGGAGGGGGATTTATCCCAGGATAATTCCCATCCGCAGTGACGGGTTGCCGTGTGCGGAATGGAAAGGGACCAAGTCCAGAGCGGGTGTCTTTTGTCCATACGTTTGTATGGCGATTTGTTTGCCGCTGGGACTGGTAAAGGAGGGCGGGCCCTCAATTGCACGTTTTACCTATCGAGGGAGGACCGGTACATTGGTGCCAATGTAGCGGTAGCTGCGACCTCGACCGAATGGAAACTTGCTGTGAGGTGCCGGCCGTCGCTCTTGTTTAAAAAAAAAAGAAAAATAGGGGATTTTGGTTAGGGGGCTCCTGGTGGGTGGTTGATTGTGTCCAACCCCAGGGCGCCCTAGGGTTATTAGAAGTGCGCTCCGAAGTATTATGCACCTAGGTATTTGAGGCGGCGTAGAGGGGCGTGTATAGCCTTTAGTTGCCGCTAAAGGGGAGCCTTGGTGGCTAAAGATTGGGGAACCAGGTATGTTGTCTCAGCCCGGTGGAATCGGTTTGATTTGTGGACCGGTGTTGCTGAGACATTTGGGAGACGTAGGAGATCTAAGGACGAATGTCCTGAAATTTAAATAAAGGGGCAAAACCAGGTGCCCTGATGGGTGCTGCTACGCGTAGTAGCTGTGGTAACGAGGGAAGCTGGCTTGCTGAAATCGGGTAGAAAGGTCGAGCATTGATGAACAGTTTCGCGTGATAATTGTCTTTGGCGTAGATGGGCGCCAATATATGAACAGAGACAGAAAAAGGTGTTAGAGGTCAAGCAGAGTCGAGAAAGGTTGCTTGGGGTTGCGTGAAGGCTATGGTTGGTGAGCGTGAGCGCCAACCTTCAGGAAAAAGACAGAAAAGGGTGAGTGTGTTTCACGCGAGACAAAACCGGGCGTCCTATAGATTATATGCTACGCGAAGTAGCTGTTGTTACTTAAGGAGCCGAGTGAAGTCAGAAGGGTTGAAAATGATGCAAATGGGGTCTTAAAAGGGTGGATAGAGGCGAGTTTTGCCAGTATTTAAAGAAGGCCAAAGGTCATCACTTTGAACTCGAAGAGTCCGAAGGGTGTGATGAGGAGCCGATGGTGGAGGGATTAATGGAGTCGAGAGAGTTGAATGTTGGCGACGTGAAGTAGAAAAAGAAATTAAATGTAGTCGAAAGAGGATTAAGAGAAGTAGTAAGCGGAGCCGTGTGGAGTCGAGTAGTGTTTAAAAGGGTTAAATAGGGGTGAGCGAAGTCGGGTGAAGTCGCGTGGGTGAGTGTTGTCTGGTAATGTGTATGTATGGTATATGACGCGGCTGGGAAAATAGACGGCGCGATATTTATGGTCCCTGTCATGACGGTTACATTGATTGCAATCCGAATTATTTTGTTTACAGGAATTTGTCTGGTGCCGAATTGGTTCAGAATACCAAATAGGAAAACAAAGAAATCTTATGAAAAATTGTATGCGAAGGGATGCATGAAGGTAAGTTTTCTTTATAGGGATTTTAGGGTTATAATAATTGGGTCTGTTTGATGCGTGAAGCATCTAAGATGCTAATGCGAATTGCATTAGCGAAAGCTGGTGCAGACCCGGGTTATGGTTATGGGGGTTTTTTCAGGAAGGCGAGCCGTGGGATCTGGCGGAATCGCCACACTTCCCACCTGGTTCATTTTCGAGGCTGAAATCTCCCGAACGAAACTTTCCAAACCAACGTCGTATAGTGCGTTCGTTTACCGCTACATCCTCAAATGTGTCATTAATATTTTTCATTGCCAATGACGCATTATGTCCCATTTTAAATTCATAAAGGAAGAGGGTTCGAATTTGGCCTGCCGACAGCATGGTAAGAAGACCTTCCTGTTGAATGGAAACCTTAACGCTCTTTTTCGTTTTGCCTTCATAACTGACTGCTTCAGATTTGCCATGAAGGTAAGTCAGACAGATGCGGACGTTTTCGTAAGTCCGACCATTTCGAAGCTTCGAGAGGGCATAGCGGCATTCAAATGACTTAAGGGATTGTTGTGTGTCAAGAACAGGGGCAGTAGGAGGGGATCAAAAGCTGGAGGGCGGGGGTGTGGGGCTGAGGAGTGATGGGGAAGTGAAACGGGGGTGAGAGACTCACTCTTGAGCAAGGTTCAGGGGACAAATGGGCTGTGCTTTCATGGAGGGGGCCTAATGGTTTGAGATTGTGCGATCTATGGAAGTTGGTGTACTTACCACCTGTTTTCAGGATAAAGAAAAGAAAGGGGCTGGGGTTGGGGGCAAGATGTGATATGGGGGGAGTGGTTGGGTTGGTGTTGGGCAGAATGATATTACGGGAGTGTGTAGAGGAGGGTTTGGGATAAGGTGTGCGGTCTTGGCAAGATAAAGGGAGGGAGGGTGGGTTGAATCTTGGCTTGGGAGCGGGTTTGGTGGGACGTCTTAGGGTTGGATCGGGGAGACGAGTGCACGTGCTTCTAGGATTGGGAGAAGGGGTGTGCGTAATACTTGGCTTGGGCAGGGACTTTATAGGACGAGTTGTAACTGGAACGTGGGGTACTCCGGACGATTCTGGAAGAAAAGTGAGTGCCGATTTGGGATGGACAGTACTGTTGTTTTTTCCAAGTACGGCTCTAATATTATTTGAATATTTAGTTAAAATAATGATATGTATTTATATATATTTCTTCTATATGAATATATGTAATTTATACAGGAATATTATACAGTTTTACAAATTCGTTGATTCTTAATATATTTTCTGTATTTGAGGCTTTGAAAATTGATAAAGCAGAGTTGTTTTTAAAAGTATCGTTTATAACCGAACTGGGCAGTGAACATTGTCCTAAGCCCAAAATATGTTTTATGTCGATGACTGCGTTGCATGTTGTGCAAATCGGAGGAGCTTCTTTGCGTAGTAGATGCTGATGAGTGACGGTTGTATGGCCTAAGCGGAGTCTTATAAAATTTCTGTTTGCGGCTTTTGTTGTGGTTGAGGGATATATTGGCTTGTCGCGTTCTGGATTAATAGTGGCGTAGTGGTGTACATATGATTCCCATAAGTCTTGTTCCCTTTTTAAGTGAATATTTTGAATAGCGTTGGAAAGGTTTTTTTTTGGTGAACGCATCAAAGAAATGGAGTGGTTTTGTGGTAGTCCTGGTGTCAGTGCGTCGACATGGACGCTGGTTCTACCTCCAGTCCACGTTTCGGTTCGATGGAGAAAACTGGTCGTCGGTGAGTGGAGATTAAAAGCGCGGATGTTGTTATTCGGAAGGAATAGAGCACAAAAGGGCTCCTCGATAGTATAGTGGTTAGTATACCCGCCTGTCACCCGGGAGACCGGGGTTCGATTCCCCGTCGGGGAGCCCCTGGCGCAAGACTAATGACCTTGCCCAGACAAAATAAATCATTATGGAAAATTTAACAATCCTCAGGACTTGCTAAATAAGGCCAAGACCGGTTCCCGGTTGTAGTGCCGATGATGATGATAATAGAGCACAAAAGCGAACACAATAGCTCTCCAAATAAAACACACTGATGTAATTTTAATGTTAATGGTTTTATTTCGGTACTTTATTGATCTTGATTATTTAACACTCTTTAAGATTCTTTAATTTAGTGATCACTTAAACTTTAGTTCTAACAAGATGCTACGTTTAATACGGTGCTCGCACTCTCTGCCGTTTTACATTCACACTATTTATTAGGCCGAGAACCAAGAAACCGAATTGACAATTTGTATGCACGACTGTGTAAGAAAATCGAAAGTACAATTTTTAACGACAACCGACGGACTGGATTCGCTTCAACATGTATAAACACCTCAGTGAAATGAACTTAACTTCTTGTTCGTGTGTGTACACGATAAGGGATGATTTTGACTTCCCGGCAACGTCCTCGACACATGTGGTCTGGTGCGCAACGCAAATCTGACTGACTTTCATTCGCTGCAGACAGAAAGACATCGCAAAGAAAAACCGTAAAAGGGGAGGAGCTGCACGATCAACTCGAGGCAGTCAATCGTGATTGGAACGGGGAATATGGCATACATTTCGCATGTATGTGTATGCATCGCATACGATCGTCCGGTGATCGAGGATGGATGCGAGCGTCGCAACTGCATCTCCTGCGTATACAAACAATGCATGGGCCTGCGGCTGTGTACACAATTGATTGTGTAATACTTGCCGGCAACCGAACCATCTGGGGTAAAAGCAAAACAAACCGAAGATCTGGTCACCCTAGGAGAGGCCATAAATCAACATTTGGGTTGATGGACGTGAAATTTCCCAGGTCCGCCGATGGTTGGCGGCCGTTAATAGGGAATTGGTATACCATAAACGATCTGTGGTGTGAATGCTATGTTTTGGTATTGCAACGAATATAGGGTGCAGCCATTGCCAGATGTTAAAAGTAAACACTTGATGGCCGCATCCAATTCGTTGCTTGTTTGCGGTCCCTGATCGGTGGAGACCGATAATAGGAAACCAGCTATTGCTGGTAATTAGTGAATGTTTGCTTTGCATCAGCCGAAACCTTGTCGGTGGTTGCAAACTGATGAGACCTGGTAGCCGCATGCTAGGGGTGCCATGGGCAAACAAAAAAAAAACGAGTAATCAAGGAACTCCGTGTTGATTTTGTTTCCATGGCATAAGGCAATGGGAACGAGATGCACTGGGTGCAATGCATGCCCGAGGGTGAAATTTTCGATGCCACGGCTAGGTGATAATCTTTGCCGTGGACTTAATGTTTTCACGTATGGTGGTGGAGAAAAAGGGGTTTGGAGAAAACCCCCAAAGGAAGGTAAGCTGCCTAAAAGGTATTTATGTCAGTTATCCTTTGGGGTAACTGAATTAATTCCAGCAATCTGGCTGGCGGTTAATGCCGTAGCAAGGTTACGTAACCTTGCTGAAGTTTCGACTTCGAGGTAAGTCGCATCGCTTGGAATAGTGGGGATCGAGCGATATATGGCTCTTCGGGCCCTGAAAAGCCCCACAGTTTCTCTTCACAATCGAATAAATCTTTCGCCTTTTTTTCATTTTTTGATGGTTCTATTCAAAAATTACTTGTTTTTTACCAGGTGTACCGTTTTTTTTTTTTTTTTTTTTAAGGCTCCTCGATAATATAGTGGTTAGTATACCCGCCTGCCACGCGGGAGACCTGGGTTCGATTCCCCGTCGGGGAGCCTATGGCGCAAGACTAATGACCTTGCCCGGAAAAAAACAAATCATTATGGAAAAATTTAACAATCCTCAGGACTTGCTAAATAAGGCCTAGACCGGTTCCCGGTTGTAGTGCCCATGATGATGATGATGGCCGCTTTTTTTTTTTTAATAAAACACTAATTTTAAATGGGAAAGTAAAAAACAAATTATTCGAAGTATTGGGCATTGCTTTCTACACATTTCGACCACCTTTCTGGCAATTTGTGGATACCACGCCAATAAAACCAGTCGTCTTTTGAGGCAAACCATTCGGAGACCCAATTTTCGACTTCTTCGTAGGAATTGAAATGCTGCTTAGCCAATGCGTGTCCCATAGATGAAAACAAATGGTACTCGGAAGGAGCCAAGTCTGGTGAGTACGGCGGGTGGGGTAACACTTCCCAACCGAGAGCTTTTATTGTTTCTTTGACGGGTTTTGCTGTATGACTCGGAGCATTATCACGCAACAAAATTACCTTTCCGTGTCGTGTGGCCCATTCTGGTCGTTTTTCGATCAATACATGGTTCAAATTGATCATTTGGTGTCGGTAGCGTTGCGCATCAACAGTTTCGCCAGGTTTTAGAAGTTCATGATACACCGCCCCCCCCCCTGGTCCCTCCAAACACAGAGCATTGTCTTTTTTCCGAACCGATCATCTTTGCAGTCGATGTTGACGCTTCTCCTGGATGTACCCATGATTTTTTGCGTTTAGAATATTAAAATAAATCCATTTTTCCTCACCAGTCACAATTCGATGCAATACTGACTTCCTTTCGTGTCGTAGAAGCAACATTTCAGATGTGGTGTTTCGCTTTTCCATCTGCCTGTCATGCAATTCATGGGGCACGCAGTTTTCACACTTTTGGTTCTTTCCCATAGCTTTTAAACGGTCAGAAATTGTTTGTTGTGCAACTTTTAACGTTTGTGCCATTTGTTTTTGACTTAAAGTGTCATCTTAATCAAAATATTGCTTGCAATTCGGCGTCTTCAAACTTTTTTGGTGGTCTTCCACGTTCTTTATTTCGCATAGCAAAATCATTATCTCTGAACCGCTTAAACCATCTTTTGCATGTTGCTTCCGATAGAGCATGATCACCATAAGCCTCGACAAGCTTTCCGCAAATCATCATTTTCTGGTACAAAATTCGACATTTTTAACAGGATTAAAAAAATTAATATATTAAATATGTTTGAGAGATGTCATAGCAACCAAATAAAAAAAATATAAGGGCTCGTTCACAACAAACGTTCCCTATCGATACATTTGTATCTTGACGCTCACTTCACACCGGTACACCTGATATGTGTTTAATTTAATGTTTTCTCGCTGGGATAATGGTGGCGGGGGAGTTACTACGTAACAGAGAACTGCAAACATGCGCACAATATTCAGGTGGGCGTTAATTTTGGGATTTGTTGAGAAGAAGTTGGGGCGAAGTAAATTATTAAAAGATAACTCAGTTTTGTGGTGGAGAACTTGTCCGTATTCGACATTTGTCATCATTCCGCATCATCTGCTCAGTCAAGAAGGAACTGTAAAAACGATTGCCTCAGCCTAGGATCAACAGATACTCTACATACAAATAAATTCGCAAGAACAAGTGCGAAATCATCGAAGCCGGACAATATAGATCTTTTATAAAAGCAGACTGGGAACGATTCTGGAATGATGTAGACAGGAATCTAAATTCTTTACAATCTTCCATGTTGAGTTTGAATCAAATTTCAGAATGTAAACATAACCTTAAAGTCTTATACCAAAAGGAAAGAGAAAAGTGACAGGTGTGCTCCAAATTGTAATTTAGGACATTATTGTAAAATATGGAGAGTCGACTGGAAGCGTTGTCAGGAACTGGTTGATGTACATCAGTAAAGTGTTAGTAACGGAAAGGTATTCTTGGCACCACGTTTTTTTGTTCAATTTTTCACTCTGCGTTTTTGTTCAACGTTTATGAATAAACAATTCTTTTCTACAATTGGCGAGTTCTCTGGTTCCCTACCCACTGTAAACCAACATTATTAGAATATATAAAGAAAACTAATCTTTTACAACTTCAGAAGTGGGATTTAGCCCAGAGTTAGCCTAGAAGCAAAGCCAACAGAATGAAGAAAGCGGAGGACGAGTCGAAGAACCGTAGCTTAAGGGGAGAAAAAAAAACAGTTCCAGATCCTGCACAAGTTGGTAGTACACGAAGAACTACGCGAAATCGAACCAGGTGAGAGCAGCAAGGAGGTCGGCGATACCAAAGAGGAAACGACCCCAGACAACGACGGACAAAACACAGTGAAGAAACTGATGGATGAAATTGAAGCTATGAAGACAAAGCTGGGGAAAATCGAGCTCATCCGAGCAAATGAACTGAGGTTAGACCCGCCTGTGATAGAACAAAGAATTAGCGCCACAGAGGAGAAAACGATATCAAGGACTGAATATACGGTGAAGGATGTGACCCAGATGCTCTGTGAATTCGACCCTAGGAATAAAGCGGGACCATCCTCCATGGCATATGTAAGAAGAGTCCGGGAAATTAGAGATATCTACCAACTAGATGGAAGCCTGGTCATGATGGCAGCCATCAATAAACTGGCAGGAGCAGCAAAACTTTGGTGAATGGGAGTCCTTCATTCATCATTAGAGGAATTCGTATGCGATGTACTAAATAATTTCTCGCCTACCCGCGTCCTATGAGACTGTTGCTTTGCCCGGTATGCAGCATTCTTACGTTCAGTCGCTAGTTTGCACTCATCTTCAGAGCAAAGAACATCAGAGGTATATATGCCGGCATAAACTCAATTAGAAATGGCTACCGAGGGAGAGCCAAAATAATTCGAGACACAAACGGCTGTCTGGTCGCAGAAACAAACAATATCGTGACAATATGGAAGCAGTGTGGGGGAAGGTAGTATGGTGTGCCGACACGGGAACTGATTCACCACCCCACTGTGCGCTACGTCGAAACTTGTTCACAAATTACGGGAGGCAAAACTCCGCCACAGACCGTTAACAAGAAGGAAAGTAAAACACACTGTATCCTGTTATTTATACATGATTTTTTTATTGCAGCAACTGATTTTATTGTTTACATGTATGGAAGGCCTTCTGGTGAACTTAATTTATTTTATTTGATATTATTTCACATCTGAGATTTCACGTATTGTTGTTATTGTTATATTACTTTAAAACTTCTTACATTTCGGGGAATGTTCACAATTGGTTCGGACACTAACTTAGTAGATTTTATTTGGTTGACCAACCAAATGGTTTACAGAAAATATCCCGACACTGACTCGACAAGACACTCGGTAAACTTCGTTATACACTCGAGGGTTTGCACACCCCCGAGTGCACGTTACGGGGGATGAATCGCGATTAGATGTGCGCGCACTGCTGATTGAATTACGACTACAGGTTTCCACCCTTGGCTCGTTCAAAGCCACCTCGCTAATGGTGTGCGATTCGTTCTGTGGTCAGAGAGGATTTCTCTCTCTCTCTATGATGAGGAACCAGGGAGAGATTTCGCTGGAAAGATTCTGGTGGTGTGTGTGCGGTTGATCGTACAGATCACGTTGTTCATCCATACGCTAGAACGAAGGATAAACAAAATTGTATCAGGAACAAAGAACAAAGGGAAGAAAATCCACCAAGGGCATCATAGCAATGGGAGCGCAGCTGAGCAAACACAGTGCAACTCATTAGGGAAGCATTAGATGCTAAAAGGGTTTTCAAATGCTTACGGTGGAAATTTGTTTATGGTATTATAGCGTTTGGGATGATAGTGAAGAACGTGTGATTCGAACTGACGCTATGACAGTTAGAATCACCAAAAATTGAACCAACGCGCAACCCATCAGGCCACCGCCGTGTGTACGAATTTGATTTCTAAACTCAAGTACATTCGACTAATGTGGATTTTGTTATGTTATCGCTATGGTATACGGCTCTGATGCATTTTCTTATTCGTTTTTCGTTCGGTGTTCTTCACCACTTCGCTTGTGTATTGTGTGTGTATCTGGTAGAATCGCCACAGTATCTCTGCCGGCGGGAAGAACCGAATTATTTGTTTGCATTTGTAAATGCTGAAGAATTCGGTTTTGGCGGCTATTGCGATGATTGTTTGTCGGTTGGAC
The DNA here is from genome assembly GCA_963931805.1 of Microdon myrmicae. Taxonomy (NCBI): domain Eukaryota; kingdom Metazoa; phylum Arthropoda; class Insecta; order Diptera; family Syrphidae; genus Microdon; species Microdon myrmicae. Next base: position 115,420,945 of record OZ007500.1, read on the forward strand.
AAACGGATCGAGGTAATTAATATTGCAGCCGTGTAAGCAAGCTGCTTGCCATTGCTTTTGTCGTTGGGAAAAAGATTGGCTAGACATGTGCATGCAGGAAAGTTATTGTGCACATGTGGGACAGAAATTTGCCTGGCAAACAAGGGTGCCGGATAGTTTTTCCTCGAATATATGATGCGTGTGTAATATAAAGAATTCTTTCAGGAAATTGGGAAATGCATTGGATGCATGAATGGTAAGAATTCTTTGAAGGGAATTTTAGGTAATGCGCTAGGTGCATTAAATGTCCTTGAAGAAGGAAATGTTTGCAGGTGTGCGAGGGGAGTTGGGATGGAATTGTGGGTGGTTCTTGCGTGAGGTTAGAGAACCCCCACGGCACTCCCCCTAGTGGCGTAATCACGATACAAGTAGGAGAGTTTAGGTGGTTGGTGAGGTGCTGGAAGGGGGCCTGATCGCTTGGAGGACAAGGTGGCCGTGCTTGCTTCGGGCGGCGCGATGGTTGGTTAGTGGAACTGTCGTATTGACGAGTTCCTGGGTCATGGCTGGGCTTGAGACGGTAATGAACGTGGACCTGGTTGTTACCGCCTTGATGTCGTCAGGGGCAAGGGGGGTGCGGTGTGGGTCGCATGGACCAACAGGTGTGTCGTCCGAGTAGGTCGGGGCCTATCGGGGGTTGCTCGCACCCGCAGTGACTAAGTGGCGTGTGCGGGATGAAGGAGACCCGAGTCCGGAGTCGGCGTTTTTCGTCCATACGTTAGTATGGAGAATTGTTTGCCGATGGTATTTGTGGGGGACGGGCACGCAGTTGCCCGGGTCAACGATCGAGGGAGGGACCGATATATCGGCAGCGGTGTCGACGACGCAGCTCGATATACGATCGCTGCGTCCTCAACCGTTAAGCAACTTATGAGGAGGTGCCGGCCGGTTGCGCTTGGATGGCGGTAGGCAACATAGTGAGGGGGGTACCGGCAAGTCGCGCTTGGATAGAGGTGGGTAACATAGTTCGAAGAAGGGTCCTGTGGGGTGCTTGGCTGTGTCCAACCACAGGGCACCCTGCAATTAATGGTGCGCGCTCCGAAGTGATCGATTGGTGCACCTGGTGTGTGTGGCGGCGTAGTTGGGCGTGTGGAGCCTATTGGGATAGCCGCTGGGATAGGTCCGATATGGAGCTGTGTAAAGACACCTGTGTAAGGTGTTCTGGGGTAGGGTCTCAGGCTGGTGGTATCAGTTTGCTTCGCCAACCGTTGTTGCTGAGACGCTTGGAAGACATTAACGGCCCTAAGGAGGGAGATCCTTAAGTCTGAGAGAGGGGTAAAGCCGGGCGTCCTACTGAATGTTGCTACGCGTAGTAGATGTGGCTAACTGAGGGGCCGGCATTGTGGGAATTGAGTGGGGTCGAAAAGGGGGCGAGCGAAGTCGCGTGGTGGGCATTGTACACGGTGTTTAGGCTGAGCCGGTATTGAGGAAGTTAAATTGAGCAGTGTGGGCTCAAGTGAGGTTGGGGGGTGTCGAGCGGGGTCGAAGGGGTTGAAAGTAGTCGAACGGAGTCGAAGATGGGGTCGAGTGTAGTCGAGTGGAGTCGAGTGTAGGTGAGCGGAGTCAAATAGCGATGTGAATATTGTTGAAACGATTGTGCTGTGGTATGTACCCAGATGGGGCTTACAATGTTATTATATTTTGGTTGTATAATGTATAAAATTTTGCAGCAACCGTTTTTATATTCAGTTAGGTTTACAGTATTAAATTAAACGAAAGAAAAAAAAATCTGGGAGAACCACAAAAAAGGAAAGCATGGAGATATATATATTTTAAACGGGTGTGCGTGTTATGATATTTTCATTTAAAATCAATTTGTTTCGACTTCACATGGTGAAGACCTTATACATAAATGAGGAATAAATTAATTGAACGCGGTTATTAATAAAATATATAATTTGGTCACTATTGTACTTTGCATTTGGATAAATAATTTAATTGAACATTATATTAATATTTGTGTGAAGATATTGTACGGTAAAGGTAACGGTTGTTATTAACGGACTAATAAAGTGTTACATTAATTCAAAATCGATTTAACGGCTCTTATTTATTAAAAATAATTAATCCAGCGAATCCCTAAGCTCGCTACAATTGGTGTCAGAAGTGGGATTAATTACTGGTGAAGTAAATAAGTCTGTGAAAGTGTGTTGGGACGATGTCAGATCGACACTTGGTGGATCTTCGCGTTCCTGAGTTGACGAAGAAACTTCAGAACCGGAATCTGGATAGCAGAGGACAGAAGCAAATTCTTCGACTGTTGGAGTTATAAATGACTCGGGCTCGTTGATCCTCAATAAATAAAAGTCTAGAGTTAGCAGTGAATTGAAATGTTAATTTAATTTGCGAAAAGAAAATTTGTGGATTGACACGGAATACACATGATAAAATTGGATCAAAAATTCAAGGCACGTTTTTCTATATCTTTTACTTGTTCTTGCGTTTGAATCAGACAGTTGATTGACGAATGGGATCAGTGCCAACTTCAAGTCCAAGAACTGTGTGAAGTTCGCACAGGCTGACGGTTGTGTTGAGTAAGACCAGTTGTCAATTTGATCAATTCTCAACACTCCTCCTTGATCAATTTACGGCGAAGCGTCTCAAAGACTCTCCTGTTCAGTGGCTTGGTTAGAATGTCTGCAATCTGCCTGCTGCTCTCGACGTGTCGCAGTGTCACGGTCATGTCAACGTGTTGTTGGATGTACTTTCGTGGTATCTCAATATGCTTCTTTCCCTTGCTTGTCTTTCCCTCGTGTGCATTCTGCAGCATGTGTATGGCTGACATGTTGTCGACGTGCAAGGTGATTGCCTGGTCGGTTTTCAGGATACCCAGTTGCAGCGCGATTCGCTTGATCCAGCACACATCGTCGATTACTGACACTGCTGCTCGGTACTCGGCTTCTGCGGTTGAGGTCGCTACCAGACGCTGTTTTTGTGAGTACCAGATCACTGGTCCTCCCCTCATCACTAACACTCCACTTGTCGACTGTCCTGTCTCCGAGTCTCCTCCATAGTCTGAGTCGGTGTAGGCCATGAGTGTCTGGTCTCCTCCAAAATGAATTCCGGCTATGGTTGTCCCTCTCAGGTACTGGAACACACGTTTCACCATCGCCTGATGGCTCCTCATTGGCTTGTTGCAAAATCGACTCAGGGAGTTCACGGCGAAGCTGATGTCTGGTCTGGTGATTGTAGCTAGGTACAATAAGCTTCCTATCGCCTCCCGATAGTTGTTGTTCGCCGGAAGTGGCTCATCGTTCTTGAAATCTGTCTTCTTGGTGATCATTTCTTGCTCAATTGGTGTGGACGCTGAGTTGCATTGTTCGAGTTTCATTTTCTTCAGTATTTTCTCCGTGTAGCTGGGCTGGTTAACGAAAATACCTTTTTGATCAATCTTGATTTCCATGCCCAGGTATGTCAACTTGTCCTTTACTTTCTTGCCGTATGTGATCTCAAATTCCTTGCTTATGTCATTCAGAAGATTGTATATCTGATCTTCACCTTTTCCAGCTACCAATCCATCATCCACGAAGAGTGAGAGCATAATGCTCCTGTCCTTGTTGTAGTAGATACACGGGTCGTCATCTGTACTTGTCAGCCCTATCTTCCTTTCAAGGTGTGCGGTGACCCTCTCGTTCCACATCCTTGGAGCTTGTTTGAGTCCATAGAGACTCTTGTTCAACTTGCAGTTTTCCTTGATCCGTCATCGAACCCTTCAGGCTGGTTCATGTAGACATTCCGTTCCAGGTTCCCGTACAGGAATGCCGTTTTAACATCAAATGATACCAATTTCATTTTCTCTGACGCGGCGTGACTTAGAAGCAGGCGAATGGATGCATGGCGTGCTACTGGACTGAAGGTTTCTTCATAATCCACTCCCTCTTTCTGTTCAAATCCTCTCGCCACGAGTCTGGCCTTGGATCTCCCGTCTGCCTTCTCTCGAAGTACCCAACGACAAGTGATCAGCTTCACTCCCTCGGGACAGTCCACCAGCCTCCAGGTTTTCATTTTCATGAGAGAATCGTGCTCCTCCTGCATCGCTCGTCTCCACTTCTCATCCTTGAGTGCTTCGCTCACCGGGATATCTGCTGTTTCACCGATTATGGCTGCTCTTGTGCTGTTGCCTGGGTTTGACATGTTGGCAACGTAGTCCCTGTTTCTGGCGGTGGTTGCAGGTTCCGACGACCTCGCAAGGTTCTTCCTTCTGGCTGCTCTGCTGGCGGCGTTGTCTCTTGTTCGTTGTCGCTTGGCTCTTCGGTACTTTCGTGGGTGTCTTCTGCGTGTTCATATTCTGTCTGGCGGTTACTTTCATCTTTCTTTTCGATCTTGTCCTCGGGTGCTCGTGCCTGAGGTTCAGTGCCTTGTCTCAGTATCATTTTCTCATCGTCGAAGATTACGTTGTCGGAGCTGATGATGTCTTTCCTGTCTTTCAGATAAACCCTGTAGCAGGGTGAATCGATATCATACCCAACCAAGATTCCTTCTTCTGTCTTTTTGTCAATATTGCCTCTCTTCTTTCCTTGTATTAGTACATAGCATTCACATCCAAATGGTCGCAGCTTTTCAATCTTTATTTTCCTTCCGAACCGGAGTTCCGCTGGGCTTTTCCCGGGCACATTGCTGGTTCCAGTCTGGTTACTCGCGAAGAACACATGGTTCATTGCTTCGGCCCACAGTCTTTTGTCCAAGTTCTCGGTATGTATTACTGTCCTGACTGCCTCGACAATTGTCCTCATTTCTCTCTCAACCGTGCTTCTCCTTTCGTCTTCATGAAATAGCAGCTCCGGTAGTGGGTGAAGTCGTCCTTGAGCATAAGCCAGTACTTGTCTCCTCCTAACGACGGAATGTTCATTTCTCCAGTGTCGATGTGTACAAGATCTAGCGGTTGCTGGGCTGTCTTTGGGTTGATTCGGTGTGGGGCTCGATGATTCTTGCCGTGTGAGCATCCCTTGTATACATAGTGCTTCCAGTCATCAATGTGTTTGATTCCCTTGCGTTTCAATATATCCCTCACATACTTTACATTTTGATGGGCGAGTCTCTCGTGCCAAGTTTTAATCGACATTGTCATCAGACTAGTATCTTCTTCTGACCTGAGCATCATTTTGTAGAGGTTTCCTTTGCGCTTGGCAATTGCCACAACTTTCCTGCCATCCTGACTGTAAAACGTTGACTGGTTTCCATTTGCCTTCTGAAGATGTCCCTTGTCCAGCATCTGACTTACTGAGAAGAGATTGAAGTTGAGTTTTGGAACGTAAATAACATCCTCAAGTACCACTGGATACCATTTCCGACCGTCACAAGCCTCCATCTCGATGTTTCCGACTGCAACGCCATCCAACCTGGTTGAGTCTCCGATCACTATTGAGATTGGTTCGTCCAGCTCGACCAGCTGTGCAAACCACTCTCGATGAGATGTCATGTGTTGACTAGCTCCGCAGTCCTGATACCATGAAGTTGCCCTGTCCTTCGAGATGTCACTGTCCACTGTTGAAAAGGCTGTGGTCAGGAACGCCCTTGGTGACCTTCCGCTTATAGACTTGCTTGACTCTTCCTTGGAAGTGCATTCTTTGGCGAAGTGTCCTTTCTGTTTGCATATGTTGCACGAGTACTTCTTTTTGCAGTAGGCAATGTACTTCTCGCACGGTTTGCCTATGCACTGCTTCATCATGTGACCCTTTTCTCTACACTTGTAGCATACGAGCGTTGTCTTGTCCTGGTTGCCCTTTGACGAATGCCTTGGCTTCTCACGTCTTGCCAGGAGGGCGTTGATGGCGTTTCCCTCTGGGTTTGTCGTCTCCTTCAGTCGCTCATCCTCAAGTCTCAGACGTTCGATGAGAGTTTCCACATTCTTGGTTGCTCCGGTCACATTGTCCCAAGAAGTCCTGAAGTGCGCTAGTTTTGGCGGTAGCACACTCATGATCCTTGTCATGATCCAACTTTCTCTCATAGGATCATTTTCGGTTGACGTTTCTTCAGCCAGATCCAAGATCTCCAAACAATTTTCCACTGCTGACTTGCTATCATCGTATTTAAAGGTAAAGAATTTGATTCGGGACATTTCTAAAGTTTAGTCTTTGTGCCGTATAAGCTGGTTAATTTGCAATTTTGTTTGCGATCTTGCTGCTTACATTTAGGCCTATCAGCGTTTGAGCTTCGACATCCTTCTTGATCCAAGCTGAGATGGTTTCAGATGACGCAGCGCCTGTCGGTCTGAGCTTGTCTCCTATTACGATTTCGTACAGGTCCTTATTCTTCAGTGCTAGGTTCAGTTCGAATCGCCATGAGATGAAGTTCACGTTTCCCTAGCTGTCTTCGCTTAGCATTTCCAACTGGGATTTGACGAAGTCCATTTTGTTGAGAGGCTGCAATTCGACTGACTTGACTTACGTATGCGTTACTCCCGGTTAATTTGCTACGCGATGGCTGCTCCGATGTTTGACGATTTGTGGATCACGTTGTCCTTGCCAGTTCTCCAGTTCTGGGCGGCTTTGGTCAATTTTGCTTTCACTTTCGTTGATGATGACCGAGGAAACCCTCTTACTGCTGTCCTGGGCCCATAACCTGTTGGAATTATAAATGACTCGGGCTCGTTGATCCTCAATAAATAAAAGTCTAGAGTTAGCAGTGAATTGAAATGTTAATTTAATTTGTGAATAGAAAATTTGTAGATTGACACGGAATACACATGATAAAATTGGATCAAAAATTCAAGGCACGTTTTTCTATATCTTTTACTTGTTCTTGCGTTTGAATCAGACAGTTGATTGACGAATGGGATCAGTGCCAACTTCAAGTCCAAGAACTGTGTGAAGTTCGCACAGGCTGACGGTTGTGTTGAGTAAGACCAGCTGTCAATTTGATCAATTCTCAACATCGACAGCGTCTGCAAGCAGCAATGGAGGAAGAGGGTATTGATGTCGGCACATATGTTTTTACGATTGAGCCAGACTGTCCGGATGAAGAAGGAACAGCGGGTCAAGATGGTGCCAATGTAACAGAGAAGAGTTCGCCACAGTTGGACATTTCGGAGATGTTTAGGATGATGATGACAAAATTGGACGCGCAAGCTACAGACATTAATACACAATTGGACGCGCAAGCTACAGATATTAACTCAAAATTGGACGCGCAAGTTGCAGATGTTAATGCAAAGTTGGATGCCCAAAATTCAAAATTCGACGCACAAGCTGCAGATCTGAATGCAAAATTGGATGCCCAAACGCAGTGGATGAAATGTAGTTTTCAACACTTTAAGGAAGAAATTCGAAACGAAGTAGAAAATCTGGATCTAAAAGTCACCGATGAAATAACGCGAATCGAAAAGAGACTTGAGTGTGTTGAGAGAAATAAGACATCGCCTAGCAATCAACATGACTACAAAGATACAAGGATGCAACCGCCAACCTTCGATGGAACGGGATCCTTCTCCGTATTTATACGTCAGTTTGACGCCGCGGCCAATTATAGTAAGTGGTCTGATGAGCAAAAGTCAACATCACTAAGCTTGTCACTCCGCGGGGCGGCTGCAGAATTGGAGAATTTTGAATGAATTGAAAAAAATGATGATGATTTCAGTCACCATTGCCATCAAAGTGGAAGCCACGAGTGTTCTGATGGATATTGTTTTCATGTGGAACACATTTACATAGCGAAGGTTGGAGAACGAGACGTTATGTTGCGCTAACGCGATCCTCGGATGTTACATTGTAGTGCTCCAAAAAGCCCTACCACCTTTTTCCCCCATTCCTACATCCAAATCCTAGCTATTTTACCCAAAAACCCAAAATCCAGTCAAAACCCGAATTAACCCAAACATAAACCGAAATTCGCAATAAACGAATCAAACATTTGTTTATTGCCTAACATCTGCCCCCACGGCATAATTATAACCAAAATCCCAAATTAAAATCAAATTCACAATAAATGAATCTAATATTCGTTTATTGTTCTACATTTGCCCCACGGCATCATCAAAACTCAAAATCCAGAGATCATAATCTCTATCGGGAAATTTTCCATTAAGAAAAACAAATAGAAAACCAAAAGCAGATGCATTCCCACATCTGCGAAATAGTTTCGTAAGAATTCAAGAAATTGAATTCTTATCTAAAGTAAACACTGAGCATCTCACTCAGGATACTAAAATCGGGATTTTTGTACGTAATTGTGCATTTTGAGATACAAATCTCGATTTCTTTTCCTTTATAAAGGAATAGTAAAATGATCTTCGGGCCGCAGTCATACCCGATTATGGGCGGACAAATTGGGACAACTTCAATATTACATTGAACGATAAACTCCATCAATTTTCTCTTCCCACTGACAGGAAGTTAACGATGGTTGAGATAAACAACGCTGCAAAACGACTTCACGAGATTCCAGTTGAAACCTCGGAGACTCATGTCTCAAAGTACAAACTTGAAAAGACTTATCAGATTCCCCAGGACGACTTCACTCTTCGTCTCACCCGGGAGCGTAAAAAGCTCTGCAGAATGAGATATCGTCACCGCTTTACGCAAAGGGAGCCATTATTGCGATCCATTATTCACAATATTGGTACACTGATAAAACAGAGAATCCAAAACAATCGTGCCCGACAATTGGAAGACAAACTGAAGGGTATTCAGATGGACCAGAACGTTTATAAAAATGTTAAAAAGATATGTGGCACTTCCCGCATCACTGGGCCAATTATGCACAATGGTGTTGTTGTCAATAACGACACCAATAAAGCAAATATCATCGGAGAGACCTTCGAAAACAATCACAAACTTACTCTCCAAGATGGCGACCCGGATACTAATGCAATCGTTAGTTCAGAGGTCCACAGTAAGTTGGACGACTTCAACGAGCCAATTGTTGTCTTTAACCCAACTAACAGTGCATACTTCGATGGCACACGTGATAATGGTCACGGTTTCATCATACCAAATACCCTACAGAGCCTGGTTAAATCTCGACACCCTAAGAAGTCACCCGGTATCGACAACATGTCATACCACTCGTTGCGAAGGCTTTCTGCCTTATTCTTTATAAAGCTCTCCATTCTGTTCAACCATGCTTACAACATGGGGTACTTTCCCCAAGCTTGGAGGCACGCTATTATTTGTCCAATAGCAAAAGTTGGGAAACCAACGTATCACCCCTCAAGCTTTCGCCCTATCTCGCTTCTCACTTGAAAAATTCATATACGAGAAACTAAATAATTTTGTCCGTACCAGGCACCTAATACCTGATTTCCAATTCGGATTCCGAAGAGCGCACAGCACCACTATGGCTCTCAATATTTATTTCAAAACCACGTCTGCGTGCGGCTCTTTAATAAGGAACCCACCGTTGCGGTAAGCCTAGACATTGAAAAAGCTTTTGATACGACTTGGATCGAAGGTCTCGCTTTTAAACTATTAAATACTGGCCTCAGTAGAACGCTATGTAGTATCATCTACCAGTTCACTCGAAACAGAACCTTCCAAGTTAGAGTGAATGGAAAGCTTTCCCGAACTTTTCACGCCGCTGCAGGCGTACCACAGGGCTCCATTCTAGGCCTCATCTCATTCAATATTTACACCTCCGATATTGCCCGCCCTGTGGACGGGAGAGTAAACCAGATATGCTATGCGGATGACGTCCTGGTGTACACGTCAACCAAAGGCCCTAACCTCGCAACAAATCGACTCAATCGTCACTTGGACGAACTGTATCAGTATTACAGACGATGGAAAATCCGACTTAATCCATCCAAAGCAGTAGCCATAATTCTGAGTAGTAAACACTCCCAACCTGCTTCTCGATATTCACAGAATATTCGAATAAAAATGGGAGATACTACGATTAGACCACAGGACAAGATGAAATATCTTGGGGTCACTTATACCCCAAAAATGAATTTCATCAAACATGTGACCCACATTCTCCAAAGGGGCCTCGGTCGGTCTAAGCAACTGCACAACATCTTGAAGTGGAGGAACAAAGTTGACACCAAAGTTAAGCTTCTCTGCTATAAGCAGCTAATCCGATCTGGAATATCGTACGCCTTTCCCATATGGTCCTGCATATCTTCGGCCCAAATGGAAAGACTTCGGGTTTTCGAAAGGAAACTCCTCAGAAGATGCACCAATCATTCTAGAAGGCCTGACGGTCGTCATTACCCCAACTCTCACCTATACGAAGGCGCCTCCATTACCCCTATCGACGAGTACTTGCTTCAATTAGCATATAAGTATCTCGAAAACATTCAGAACAGCGAGAACCTACTTGTACGGGAGTCTTGTGCTGTTGACCCTTCTCTCTCTCGATCTCTTCGGATCAGACCACCACAATTTCTTCTTCAGTACAAAACTGAAGAAAGCACCCTTCCCAACAACATTTCCCTCTATAATAGAGGATTCCTGGACCCATCCCATAGGGTCTACTATTAACAAACCATACACACGAACGCACAGTACAAGACGGCACAAACACAAACATACACACCGACCAAAGCGCAGATTATCAGACGCCAAAGACGTGATCTGCATTCACTACCGCACCCAAGACCTACCGGTCTTGTACGATTTCTTTCCCACCATCCCTCTATACAAGTAGTTAGAGAACACCTGGACGAACACTGTCCACGCTATCCCTGGATATCCCCCCTTTTTCTTTTCTTTTCAGATATCGCGAGACCGAGCCCAACATCCTCACGGATGTGGGTGATTCTGGTTATCGCAAGATGACCAGAAGTCAGAGACAAGATGGACACATCTGTCCTTGTCTCGCTAAATTCGGCCTTCTCGCCACAATTTTTTTTTTCTCCGGGCCGCAGTTGAATATCGAGATTTGTCCCTGAAGGAAGTCCCCAGGAGAAGGACCGCAGTATAACATCATATCTAGTCCCTGGAGGAAGTACCCCAGGAGAATATCTAAGTTGTAAATAGAAGAATAGAGGAATCCTGAAAAATAAAAACCACCTGGAAATAAAATACGTGAATAAACTTGTTTCATTTTAACTTGGCTGGTGAGTAAAGCTGTGGTACCTCCACAAGGGAAAAAAACGATCCTTACAGAGTATCACCTGCTCCCACGGAAACCTGCGGAGACGAGGACCGTGAAACACAAAACGCGGCAGGACTAAACTTAGGACGTTGCTCTTCCCTCAAGGTTTGAGGAAGCACGGCGACGCCTCCTTGTAGGACGGCTTTCTCAGGAGCGGTCCACCAAAGAGATCATACGTCCTTTTCAGGACAAGAAGACGCGCTTCCTGGGGAACAACCCCTACAGAACACAACATTTTGGTGGCAGCGGTGGGATACCCAAAATCCCCTACCACGGAAGACTGGTGGGATTATCCAACAATCCCCATCCATAACATTTTAGTGGCAGCGGTTGTCGATTCCTGGTAGTATTCTCAACACTACCCAATCCGATTTTGAACAAACCCGCAAGTGTATTGATTCCTTTGTATATGAAAATAACAAGAAAACATCGATAATAAAAACTATGATTGCGATTAACTTTTACTCGTCACAACCAGATATATAGACATAACAACGAATTTATATTGAGAAATTCAGAAAATACAGTTCGTCCATGGATATGCTCTAGGGAGGATTCACATTAAATGTATATCTAAAGATTTGGAACGATAAAGTAATCACTTTTCGGCCGAATAACTATCATCTTCGTTACTTTTTGGCTTGATTCGCACTCGCTTCGGAGGTGGATACGAGTTAAGGTCATCATCGCTGTCACTGCGTCTGCCTTCCTTGATATCCGCCTCTCGTTTTTTCCTTATCACCAACCACTTGGTCAATCTGTTGCTTGGTTTCTTATTGGCGCACAAATTAAATGGCTTATTGCAATCCTCTGATTTATTACGCGAATTATTCACAATATTCGAAACCTGATACCATTGTAAAGTTGTTGCTGGCCGCAAGGCCGACATTGCTTGTGCGTCCGAAACATGTTTGAAATTTAACCAGTTCTATTAAAAAAAAACAATGTGGAAAAACAAATAGCACACAAGAATACAAGATTGGTGGACTTACGTTTACTTGCTCTTCAGTTTCTAGAATAGCCGGCATTCTGTTATGCAACCAAGAAACGTCGGTGGAAGAGTCAAATGTAATCACGCTATAGCTGTAGACCTTATCGCCGTTATCATCTTGCCATATATCAAAAAGTCCAGCCAGTTTAATGAGGTTTATTTTGTCATTCCATGTGGTGCGGTCGTAGATTTTCACCCCATCCCGTTGAGGCATGTATAAGAAGAACGCTGCTCTCTTAGACGGCTTGGCTGATTGTGTTGTTTGCCATTCATAGTAACCTTCACACAGTATAACACAACGTTGTCCTTTCTGGAAGGGGCCGTGATATAATTTCGAATCGGCCATATGTTCTAATCGGCAATTGTTTGTTGACAGTCCATGCTTCCGGTAATCACCCTAACAACCGAAAAAGGAGAACAATAAATGTATTCACATTACCGTACGGTATTCAGATATTACTACTAAAATTGATATACTTACCTTATGCCAGAAAGGCACCATGCCCCACAACATTGGAACAATCACTCTGTCGGATAACTTATCGCCATTTTCCATGAAATGTTCGCCTGATACCAGGACAGGCGTTATATCGGTGGGTACTATGTTATATGAAGGCTGATAGGTTTTACCAAAATTGTACTCGGATCTCCATTCAGGTACCACCTCAATTTCCTTAGAATCGGCCTTATTTTCACTGTACAAGTTTCTTCCAACATATTTGCATGCATGGCGAATTTGGTCCGGGCTTAAGGTTCTGTACAATTCGAAGAAGGGAAACGTTGTGTCGTGGGATGGTGTTAAATAAATTCGTTATTAACTTACAAACAAGTTCGGCCGCACATCTCTGGACTGCTTTCTTTTCACTAAAAACTAAATTTCTTTCATTTATGAAACCTCAATCTTAGAAGAATTGCTCAAATACTAGGATGACATTCAACAATCACCCACTGTGTTATTGCAGAGTGATATTCAACACTGTGCGCAAGAGTGTTACTTCAGTGGGCGAGGTGAACTTTCCAAATGGACAAATTACAAAGCTGTTAATCGTGTTTGAAAATTTTAATTGATGTTGATTATTTTGTGTGACGGAATTATTTTGAAGTAATATTAAAAGTTATCATTGATTTTTTGCTATTTTCCAGGTGTAAATTATAAGCAGTTTTTTACGTGTGAATTTCTCCATTCTAATTTTTAAGGATTCGACTTCTTGTATATATGTTATGGATTACGGTCCCCAATGGGTTCATATTGTAAGCTACAGTCCATTCTTTGCCCATAAGATTTATGAGGAACTAATTTTAACGTACAAGGCGTGTTTAAAAAGTAACGGTAATTTTTGAAATCTCCGTGCTTTAGGTTGTTCGTACATGTTGTGACATTTTTTGACATTTGCAGGCATTTTGATTGTTTAGTTTATTTTGGACGATCGAAAAGCTTATATGGGTTTAGTTTGCCGGGCGATTTTATACATTCGTTCCAGCCTCACTGCCTGTTCGTGATTTTTTTTTTTGTGAAACATAAAATCGCTATTTTGTCTCAGCCGTGGGTTTTGGTGGGAGGGGGGGGGGGGGGGGGCGCATACAGGGCAAAGTCACTGATTGCTTTCAACTCGACGAAGGCCAGGGCGATCCTTGCCCGAGTTCAATCCCAGTTGACATGCAGTTTCCACGTGACACTTGGCGGTTCCGCCAAACTCCACGGTTCGCCTTCCTAAAAAACGCCCATAACTCTATCCAATCATATAATTTCGCTAATGCAATCGCATTACTTACATTTACCTTTCATGCATCTCTTCGCATACAATTCCTGTAAGATTTCTTTCTTACCTTATCAGGAATCTCAAACCAATTCGGCACCTTCAGTGCCAAGTAAATCCTCCTAGATGAATTCCTGAAAACAAGATGATTTGGTTTGCATACAATGTAACCATCATAACGGGGACCATATACATTGCGTCGCCTATTTCCCGTCCTCACCAAGTGTATCATAAATTACCATACATACACATGGAATCCTACGGCATAACCAAATGCAAATAGGTATGGTATACTTACCCTTGGTGTAATATTATTATTCCACACCACCCAGTTAACACACATTTGAAAATAAACACTTTTTGTTTTTTATAATTAAAACTAAGCTTTATTAATAAACCACACTGATAATTGGACACTTTAATATACACACAGATGATCACATCTAATTCATAGTTTCAGTCACATATACCTCGGTCAAGATAGTTTAATGATTGTCACAATTGAAATTTTCGTTTAAGTTTAATACTTGTCCTTTTTCTTTATAAAAAATTAGTTCTGAGGATCTGAACAAATTATACTTTTCCCAGGGAGGATCATTTAATTATTTCCCGAAGTCACCATCTCAACCGGCACCTCGGCTTACCCGAACTCACACACGTCACGGACCGTTCCCCTCAAAATTCCAAAACCAACTCCCTTAATGACCGTCTCCGCTAAAAACTCGAAAACCCACTGTGTCTAGTTTTTTTTCTCATTTTTAAATTCCCATTGGATGGAAATCTTTATCTTTCGGAAATTGGGATCGATAGATGAAACACAAAAGAAAAATCAATAGTGCATCGTGTTAATGCACATTTGTGATTCTCTATGTTGTTATTGTTTAGGCGAACGTGTAGTTCATTTTATGGTGCCTGTTGTTTTCTTTAGCCGAATCGGCAAGGATCCCTTTTGTGAGAAAACGATAGGGAATACAAATAGAGAATTGTGCTAATGAACATTTCTGATTCTCTATGTTGTTTATTGTAGCCGAATGGGCAAGAATCTTTTCCGTGGGAAATCGATACAAAGGCAAGGTCAAATGCCCCGAGGCGAATGTTTGCCTTTTGTTTGTTTTAACTTAATTTGGTTAAAACGAAAACTGGCGCTGATTGTTTGAATGGTTTCAGGTAACCATTTTTCTAAGGAGTCATAAAATTGCTGACGCGTATTTTTATGATTCTCATCGATTTTGTTTGGACGACGGCATCTGGCCAGCACATTTGGCTCTTAGGGGTTTGTGTGGTGAACCCTTGGTTCAATGATTATATTGCGGTTTTTTTTATGTGAGCAAATTGGGCATTCAGTTCAATTTACTTGGGGTTTAATTGATTAGCGCAAATCGAACGTTTAGTTTGATTTGCTTGTCATCCATTTATGTGGGACCATTTGTTGTATGGGGTAATGTTTTGATTTAGATAAATGTCACATCCTTTAAGTGGATGTTTTTGGCGTGTATCGCCGTTAGTGGTGGAGACTAGCTTCAAAAGGGTAATTTTTATGGGATGGGTGGTTGTGGGCGTAACATAGGCGGCGATGCAATAAACATCAATTCACGGTAATCTAGCTGAAACCCATTAGCACATTTCCACATTGCATTGTCGCCTATTTATTTAGCAGCAATGCACATCTCAGACAAAGACCCAAACGTTTCCTTTGTCTTTTCATATTTCGGGATCTGCTTCTCATCAGCAGCAGTATAAGCAAACACAAACCCAATTAGCATCCAATGAGATTCGGTTTGTTTGCTTAGCCGAATTCACTTCTCATGGATGCACATTATGCCCCTTCTTGGTGTTTCAGACTCGTTGTCATGGTGTGTCCATGAAAAAAACCCATGTACACATGTACATGTGTACTACCAACGATCTTCACCCCAAACGATTGAATATCGTTAAGTCTTAACATAACCGAGTGAGTCGGTTGCGCGTACAGTAGCACATATAAAGTGAAAAGAATTGTTGTGAGTTAGCGCTTAACGTAATATACCGAATTGCAAAACCTGTTACGTCGAATTGAGTGGAAAGTGCGTGTTTCATAGTATAAAAACTTTGAAATAAAAAGAATAAAACATTAACGTACACGAACCTTGTGTTTCTTTTACCGTGCCGCAGCTTCCCTGGGTGTTCCAATGTTCTGTCATTGTTTCCGGTGATCGTGTTTTGTATTCGGCGGTATTTCTGTGGTGGAAGAAGTGAACCACGTACCCATGCTGGTACATACTTCTTCCCCACAACACCCCTGGATATCTATTTTGGCACCTGACAAGTAGTGAACCAATGCATGTAGCGACATCCCGAGAAAGGTTGGCGCAAGGCTAATAATCTTGCCCGGAAAAACAAACTATTATGGCAAATTTATCAAGCCTCGGATATGGACCGGATACACGACGACAACCACGTAAACGAAAACCGCTAAACGATACACGAATTTTTTCATGGAACGTCCGGTCACTATACAGAGCTCGATCTGTATAGCATCTACCCGATCGCCCTCAGGTTGCTGGTTTTCCTACTTTTCCTCCAACCCCCTGGTTTCATCTTTGTGTGTTTTTTGATTCTTTCATCGTGGTGGTGTATCTGTCGGGGGAGATGGGAGCGAACATACAGGGCAAAGGCACTGATTGCTTTCAACCCGGCGCAGAACAGGACGATACTTGTCCCTGGTCAATCCAAGTTGACATGCTGTCTCCACGTGACCCCCCTGGATAGCTACTTTGGCACCCACTAAGTGGTGAACCAATCCATGCAGCGACATCCTGAGAAAGGTTGGCGCAAGGCTAATAACGTTGCCCGGAAAAACAAACTATTATGGCAAATTTATCAAGCCTCGGATATGGACCGGATACACGACGACAACCACGTAAATAAAAATGGCTAAACGATATGAGAATTTTCTCATGGAACGACCACTTACTATATAGAGCTCGAGCTGCACAGCAGCCAGCCGATCCCCTGACCGAAACGAGTATGACATTTATTACGGATGTCATGCAAACCACCATGTGCTCGGGCTAAGCTTTCTAGTCAGCCAAAAATTGAAGCCTGCCATTATCGGCTTTAATGCAATAAACAAAAGGCCAAGTTTAACAACATAAGCCTCATATGCGTTCACGGACGTACAGAGGAGTTCCCTGACGACGAAAAAGAAGAATTCTACGGGAACGTCAAACGAGCCCTCAATGCCTGCCCAACATACGATGTGAAAATCGTGCTTGGTGATTTGAATGCGAAAATAGGTAGGGAGGCGGTTTTCAGGTACTACGCAGGTTTCCATAGTTTGCATGAGAACACTAATGACAATAGACTACGAGTCATCGAACTGGCAGCATTTAAAAAAACTTGGTCGTTGCGAGTATCAGACTTCCGCATAAAGACATCCACAAAGGCACCTTGGTATCACCTGATGGAGCCACTCGCAACCAAATTGATCACGTCTTGATAAATCGTCGCCGCTCCTCGAGCCTGATGACGGTATGAATGTACCAAAGTGGCAACGGCGACTCGGATCACTATCTTGTTGGTACAGTTTTCCGAGCGCGGATTGCCTTGCGGAGTCGTATTGCATCCGCAGATCAGGGTCGAAACAACACGGCTGCCTGGCACAATGAGAATACCAGTAACACCTTTGGTCATGCGTTAAGACTCGCCCTCGAAGAACTCGATGGAAGGAGAGTAAGTCCTGGGGTCAGAATGCCGGGCGTAGAAGAGAAATGGACACGCCATAAGAATACTGTTATTAGTACTGCCAACTCCATGTTAGGCAGTAGTCGTAGAGATCGGAGCGACTGGTTTGATGATGAGTGCAAACTAGCGACTAAACGTAAGAATGCTGCATACCGGGCAACGCAGCAGTCTCACAGGACGCGGGTACGCGAGGATAACTACAAAGAGCTCAGAAGATCTGAAAAAAGACTTCACAGACAAAAGAAAAGTGCCTGGGAAAAAAACCTTGTCTGTGAAATAGAGAAAAGTAGAGAGCGAGGTTCGCACCATACGCGCAAGTTCTACCAAAATAGAAGGACGAAAGAGCCAACCGGATACTTGGACCTGCATCCTCAAGTGCGACATCGGTGGCTGCACAAGCAAACATATGCCAGCATTCCCTTGAATGAAGACCGCATCCTAATCTCAGCGCACTCCGGGACATAGCTATGTCTCGGAAGATCAACAGGTTCGACTGCAAGCTCCAACCATATCGGTCTTGCTAAGGACAACAAGGTCAAAACGGGAAAGGGATCCTTTGCAATGAAAGAAACGGCTGCAGCGCGTCTCGGACTCGTGGATGACAGCGCACTCCCATTTCCTTTCGGCGGCCCCACAGGATGTTGCAAAATGCAACATGGTCCATCTACACATAAACGTATCACGTAAATTTCAATTACATGATTACGTAAAATTCGATTACGAAAGCCGGCCTAGGACACGCCTTCGATTAGCCAGCCGCCAGCGGCATAATACTTGCAGTGTCAAGTAAGGCGGAGACCGAAGGAACGTGTGAAGCAAATGGAGAAATTATGATCCAAAACATTCACATAGCTTCCACAAGCAACAGCCAATAGAAAATGCGGCTTGAATTTAGGTTGTGGCGGTTCCGCCAAACCCCACTATTACTTTCCTGAAGAACCCCCATAACTTCGACCCAACTTATAAGTTTCGCTAATGCAATCGCATTAGCACCTTAAATGGTTCACGCATCAAATATATCAATTTTATATAACCTAAAAGTCCCTGTAAAAGAATTCTTACCTTTCATGCATTTCTTCGCATACAAATTCCCTACAAGAATTCTTTCCATTATACAGGAGCATAAAACAAAACCTATTCGGTATCTTCGGTTGCCAGGCAAATTTCAACCTTCCCACACCTGCACCGCAATCACCCCGCAGCAAAAACATTTCATTCCGAACGATAATTATTGCTTTCAATGCATTACCTGGAAATGTCTGCAAAGAATTTTTCCTACAAGGGCATTCATACATTTTCCAATTAGTGTAGATATTCACACTAGAGTTCGGCACTTGCGTCGCCATAGATACCATGTACAATTGACACATATGGTATATACAAATCGTCATTGTATAACCATCTAATCTGCTTTGCAATGACTTGCAACTATCGATACAGCTGCAAGCACTTTACCCAGAAATGCTCCTTTGTTTGAATCTCCAAACAATCATCGACTTCGCGCATAGCCGTCGGATTCAAAGCATAAACAACGCAAATATAGAATCCGTTTCCCACAAACGAATTTCCCTGCATATACAAATACAAGCAAGGGATTTGTTTCGTCCACCAACCCATTAGCACCTTTACCAATGTCTATTCGTATATTTATACAAGGGCATCACTCATCTAAGACTTTTATGATGCCCTCGTCTCATCTTTTCTCTTACCACATTTCTTCGAAGCATCGTCGTCTATTTAGTTAGACGCGATGCACTTCATAGACAACGATCTTCTCGATCCCTTTGTCCTTGCCGCCTGCCTGCTTTGTTTTGTCATTGCCTTCGCGCATGTTAAGTGTGTCAGTGACATCATAGTCAAAGATGATGTACAAGAGATCATTGACACACCTAAACCTAAAAACGCCATCCGATTTTAAACTCGAATGACCCCCGGGGCGGTAAAATTATTAATTGCATATTTTAAACCAATTAACACAAAAGCAATTGATTGCATATGCCGAAAGCGATTGCCCAATAACGCAAAAGCTATTAGCTGCATATTCCGGAACAATTAAATTGCAGAAACGTTTAAACTGCATGTTCCAGCCCAATCAACAGAAATGCAATTAATTGGGTCAGTTCACAGCCGTATAAGGTGAACCGAGTTCAAACCAATGAGGAAATATTGACCGGTTCAGCGAAACACCGTGGTTGCGAACTGAGAGCAACAAGCGGAAATGAGGGCAATTAAAATGCAATTGCGGTATCGTCATCGGGAGGAATTGACCCCGAAGTGTCGCGAAAGGTTTAGGAAGTAATTAGCAGGCAGTCAGTGGTTTGTCTTGAGAGTCTGTGGTTGATCGTGAAGTCATGAAAGTCGGTGGATAGTCATAGAAGTTATTAGTGGAGTCAAGACGGTTAAAAGAAGTCTATTTAATGTAAAAGATAAATAAGTTATAAGTGGAAATAAAACGATTAAGTGAAGACTATTTTATGTAGAGAATAAATAAGGTAAACAAATTTCCTGAATTCGATGGGCAGTAAATTATAAGTGGAATTAAGACAATTTAGTAAAGATTATTTTATGCAAAGGACGAATAAATAAAACAAAATTCCAGAATTCGATGTGCAATAAGTTATAAGTGGAATTAAGACAATTTAGTAAAAATTATTTTATGTAAAGGATGAATTAATTAAACAGAAATTCCAGAATACGGTGTGCAATAAGTTATAAGAGGAATTAAGACGATCAAATAAAGACTGGTTGGTGTGTAAATAAGGACTCCGTGTTTTAAATTAATAGGACAAAGGGAGATCTCTTTGATTGCCGGAAAAGAATTTTGATTCGAACTTTTCTTGGTGTTATGGCCGCGGGGTTCCAACGGTTATCGACAAACCATAACTCGCATGGGTAAACAACACTGATCTGAACGATCACACACATACCACCATGATCTCCATTAAGAGATCTGGTTTTCTATTCCACCAAGAGACACTTTACGTTTCTCTGGTGGTAAGTGAATACATATCCTTAGTGGAGAGGATATCTACCACCACACCACAAACTCACCCCAAACGAAAGTTGTATCACGGAGTCTTATTACATCCGCAGACCACCACTGTCGTGCCGCTCCCGCTCTCCGTCGCGCGGTGGAGAAGCGTAGGTCGTGTCGAGATAGGAGTGTTTCACCGTGTTCAAGATTTATAAAAATCAATTTAATATTAAATAATAAGTTCTAAGTGAAGTATAAAAACACTAACATATTTAATAATGACTGAGAACAAAGTGGTTTTTATAAAAAGAATTATCCTTCGCAATGTTAAAGAGAATAAAACGGAATAAACTAAATCAGTGCGTTTTCTTTTCCCGTTGCGGACGTGGCATTGTGGAGTTTAGCTTGTTTTACTCTCTTGTGCTGCAGTTTCCGGGTTGCTGTCGTTATCCTTCCGCGTTTGATGAACAGTTTCCTCTCCGTGTTTGGCGGAGCAGTTTTTGGAACCTTAGTGACAGTCGGATGGGGATAGGAGTGAACCGAGTGTCCGTGTTTGGCACAATACTCCTAATCCCCACAAGCTCAATTAGAGAGATATGGGATGGAGAGTCGTTATAGAGATTGCAGGCCAGTGGCCAAAATCAGGGCCAATCTGAAACTGTTGGGTCCGAGACAAAGAGTTGCTGTAAAATTTCGTCGTCTGATTTTTGCAGTAGTTACTTCGGCGCGTTGTGGAAGGCTTTTCAACCTTGTCAGTAGTTAATTGTATTAAAAATCTTGAGTTTCGGTGCAATATTCAAATAGTGAATAAAAAATATAAAAAATTAATCAAAGCCAACTCGAGTTTCTTTTCTTTGTTTTTTTTCGGGTCACACGAATAGGATTCCAGTCGCGCCGGTTTTTTTTTTTTTTTTGATTTTTATCTTAAATTAAAATTTAAGATTGTGCTGTACCTCAGCGAACAATATGTTTATACCACTTGTACTAAGCGAAATAAACTAAGGGTTCTGCCCTCACTTCATTCATTCATCCAATATAAAACTGTAGGTTTCCGCTTATTTTTCCGTCTCTAATCATCCAATTTCATTTCCATATGAATCGACTTTTGTAGCACTGAAACAATCGGTCAAAAGACCAAGTCTAGCTCTAACCAAATTTTATTGACTGTTAAAAAATAACAAATGTCTAAAATTGAATACATAAAATACTTTTATTTAGTAAGTGCTTTTAGGCCTTTAAACTTCTAATAGCAATTTGAAGTGCTGCGTCCCTGGACTTAGCTCCAGCAATAAATCCACTGTGATGTACAAACACTATATCAGGAATACCTGATATGCGGACTAACTCATCATTTCTTAATCCTCGCCAACTTTCTATAAGGGGTTTTCGAAGTACAAAACTCGACGGATTGACTGGCACACAAATTACTCTCCAGTCCCCCTCATCTTGCTGATAAATCACATACTTTGTGATGCCTTCCAAACAGTACACTTTTTCTAGCTCTTGTAAATGTTTTTTCCATGGACATAATATCTTCAATTCGAGAATCTCACCAGTTTCATAGACCTTATCAGCCTCTTCAATGGCATCCCTCACAATTGATTGCCCCTTAATCCAATTGAGACCGATTTTCACGGCCGCTTCGGTAAATTCTTTCCCAACCAACTCCATAGCAAGTTGGAATCGCTCATCATAATTACGCTCCCCTGAAAACCAGGACGGGTTTAAATCAGATACACGAGAACTCAAATGAGTGGAAATGGTGTATCGTGGTTCTGCGTCGAACATTGGAACGCCATTGTCGATACCATCGATTTCTTGCATGAACGACTTATACAGCTGCCTTATTATAATTCGGAAATCAAGCTGTGGAATGTCATGGGCCCCATGTTTTGCCAGTATATCTCTTACAACATCTTCTCCGTAATAAGCGAAAATAAGTCCTGCTGAGCTTAGTCTGTATGAATAAAAATTGTTACTACACTAAAATTAGAGCCTTTAGTATATTCACTTACTTGACGGTAAAATCTTCACGAATATCTGGTCGTAGGGAAGTAAATGTGTGATTGAAAGTGATTTGATGGTGGTCATATCTTTTCCGTCCATGATCAAATACATCGCCAACATCAACGACAATCGCGCAGGTATCCAAAATCTTGGGGTCACGCGATCTTATAATTTTAGCATCACGATATTCCGGCAATTGCTTCAACATATAACAGGCCAATGCATCGTCGCAATGGAATGGTCCACTGTGGGTACCTATTGTTATTGCACTTTTTTCTGGTACACTGGAGCTACCCTTCAAATCGGACATTGTTCTAACAATTACTTTTCTGGAGTTCCTAATTGAAGAAAGTTGGTATGAAGACAAACGTGCTTGGCGATTTAAATATCTCAATAATCCCGGTGCGGACATTCGGCGTATGGTAAAAATGACATTTGTTACAGCGAGCAGGGTGTGCCATTGAGTCCGCCAGAGCTTCTCAAACTATTATAGTTTTATTAAAATTATGTTCTTTAACATTTTTCTAGCAATAGAACAATATGGAACCCGGTTCTGGTGCCGATGATGATGATTATGAGGTGAGGCCGTGGGTGTGGAACTCGTAACAGATGTCAAAAACAGATCCAAGGTGTTCGTATAATCACCTCGGGGATCGAGCGCAGGTTGCCCCAGATGTTGACTCAAGTTGCGGCTAAGAGCGAACATCTCCGCCAGCCTCCCAGCCTCGTCGGTTCTGTTGGACTGCACCAACCAGCCGGAATTGTGTACATTAAAATCGGCAAGAACGAAGGCGGGTGGTTCACCTGTATCCAGTCGACGATACGTTAAAGTTGTTCGAAAGGGAGGATTGATTGAGAGTAGTGATTTAGGATCACTACAGAGAAATAGCCGAGAAGTGGAGGTTGCTTCCCAATGACAGTCAATTTTAAACATACGAATAAACATGCTGTAGCATTGTTATCGTCGAACTTTACGAATGTGCACCACTGCGGTGATTGGTTCTCTTGTTTTTAGAATGTTCTGAAATTTGACAATTTCGTTTTTGAACTCAAACTTTTTATGTGTGGGTAGATCTGTGGGGATTCTCTGCTATATATTTTGGGGTTCAAAATATATTATATGTTATATATTGTAGCGAGCTTAGGGTTCGCTGGATTAATTATGTTAAAATAAATAAGAGCCGTTAAATCGATTTTGAATTTATATAACACTTTATTAGTCCGTAATACAACCGTTACTTATACCGTACACTTAACAATTTCTTTATTATCGCTTCCGTACTTATCGCGTCTTTTACTGCTTACTTCTCACTCGAGACTTATCGCTTGCTTCACTGTCTTACTTATAACTCTAACTTATTCTTCCGTTCTGCGTGCGACGTATTTATACCGTTTTTCCTC
This sequence comes from Microdon myrmicae, assembly GCA_963931805.1. Classification (NCBI taxonomy): domain Eukaryota; kingdom Metazoa; phylum Arthropoda; class Insecta; order Diptera; family Syrphidae; genus Microdon; species Microdon myrmicae. The sequence continues at coordinate 115,444,868 of OZ007500.1, forward strand.
ATTCTGATTTGGTGTATCGTTTCCGTCCGTTCCATAGTCTTGAATGTTCTATTCCAGTTTTCCAGTACTTCCTAAAATAATCTAGTACTTTGTTTCGGACTTTCTCGAAGATTCCAGTACTGATTGTCATATGCGTAACACTACCCTCCGCCTAGATTAGTTCGTCCCGAACTAAGTTCACTGATCTCCTGGGTTAACAAAAGTCGCCAGTCGGTCACGATGTACCACTTTCATCTTGGCGTTCGGTCTTCGCTGAATCCTATAGACAACGTCGTTAATTTTTGTGAGAATCTTATACGGTCTGTGGCGATTCCGCCAGATCCCACGGCTCGCCTTCCTGGAAAAACCCCCATAACCATAACCCGGGTCTGCACCAGCTTTCGCTAATGCAATTCGCATTAGCATCTTAGATGCTTCACGCATCAAACAGACCCAATTATTTTAACCCTAAAATCCCTATAAAGAAAACTTACCTTCATGCATCCCTTCGCATACAATTTTTCATAAGACTTCTTTGTTTGCTTATTTGGTATTCTGAACCAATTCGGTACCAGACAAATACCATAAATATCGCGCCGTCTATTTTTCCAGCCGCGTCATATACCATTCATATACATTGCCTGGCAACCTTTTTTGTTTGTCTTACCAACAAACAACCCAAGCAGCTGCATATAATTAGCGCAATAGACGCTGAAACCAAATTCTCCAGCATTTCCTAATGCAAATATGAACCCGGTTTCTATTGCAGCCAGAGATGCCATAAACATTCAATTTGCTTTTAGCACCTTTTTCTCCTAACGTCGAAAATAGCGACGAGGCATCGTATAAACATGACCTTCATTAAAGAGCGAACCATTTGGTCGCCTTCCTTTTGTCTTTGCCGCCTCCCTGTTTCGCTGTTCCACTGCACGTGTGAATAGTGATCTCAACGATCCCACACATACCACCATGAACTGTATTACAAGATCTGGTTTCCTATACCACCAAGAGAGACTTTACGTTTTCCTGGTGGTAGGTAAAAAACGATATCCTTATTAGAGAGGATATCGTTTGAGTCCAATTACATCCGCCGACAACCACGGTGGTGCTATCTCCTGCTCCCCGTGACGACGCGGGGACGCATATATCCGAAGTCGAGTCGGGAAAGCGCCCTTTAATTTAAGTGAATTTTTATTCATGTTTTGCATTTAATCAACCACGAAGTAACTATCGGTTAACTTCAACAAACCTTTTAATTAACAAGTAACAAAAACAAATGACTTTTAATTCATGTTTTGCATTTAATCAACCTTAAAGTAATTATCCATTATCTGCAATAAACCTTTTAATTAATAAACCATAGACAGTGCGTTTTATTTTTTTACCCTCCTGTGCTGTAGTTTCCGGGATGTTTTCGTTCATCCTTCCGCGTTTGTGAACAGTGTTCTTTCAGTGTTTGGCGGAACATTTTTGTAACCTTAGTGACAATTGGATGGAGGAGGAAGTGAACCGTGTGCCCGTGTCAGGTACAATACTTCCTACCCCACAGGTCCTTCCCAATGTTGCTGCAACTTCGGAGACCTTCCTTTTTGCCGATGAGGGTTATAAAGCCATACGTTATCGCCTGCTTTAAATCCGGATGCGTTGGCTCGAACGTCGTACCTTGTTTTCATCCTGTCACTGGATACCTTGATTTGCTTTCGAACCAAATGATGAATCTCATCGAGGCGATTTCTCCATTCGGCTACGTAGTCTTCGGTCTTGTCTATGGCCTCTGGAGGTATTCCGAATCGCAGATCGGCTGGTAATCGTATCTCCCGTCCAAATATAATTTTTGCTGGAGAATGGCCCGCCGTATCGTGATTAGCCGATCTATAGCTCATGAGAAAGGTTTGTACATATTTGTCCCAATCTCTTTCGTGATCACTAACAACCTTCGATAAGTACTCTTTCGTTGTTCGGTTGAACCTTTCGACCATTCCGTCTGACTGCGGATGTAAGGGTGTGGTTCTGGTTTTCCTTACGCCCAGTGCCGCACAGATGCCTTGAAATATCTGTGATTCGAAATTTCGGCCTTGATCGGAATGAAGCTCACAGGGAACTCCATATCTGCTGATCCAATTATTGATTAGCTGCTCAATGACGGTTGTTGCTTCTTGGTTTGGAATTGGGAGGACTTCTACCCACTTGCTGAAGTAATCCATGATAACTAACATGTATTTGTTGTTGTCGTTTGTTTTTGGGAATGGTCCTGAGATATCAATCGCAATTCGCTCCAAAGGGGCACCCACGTTGTACTGCTTCATAGCGCTCCTTGGTTTTGCCGTTGGTCCTTTGGTCGCAGTGCAAGTTGTGCACTTCCTACACCAAGACTCGACGTCATCTCTCATGTGAAGCCAGTAAAAACGAGATCGTAATTTTGAAAGTGTCTTATTAACTCCCAAATGTCCACCGGTGGCCCCGTCGTGCATTTCTGTTAGAACCTCTTTCACTTTTGATGGTGGGACTAGAATCTGCATTCGATGGGATTTTCCGTCCGCGGCTTCCCATTTACGCTTTAGAATTCCATCTTCCACCAGCAAGGAATTCCATTGTGCCCAATATGCCTTAAAAGTTCAACTCTTGTCGGAAATATTGTTCCAAGTTGGCCGCTCGTTCTTTTCTTTGTATTCCAGAATTAGCGACATATCTTCATCCTGAAGTTGAGCTGCGCGTATAGCATCACTCGTCCACCCATTTAGTACTTCTACTTGTACATTTCGCAGGTCGTACGCCTCTTCTTTCTCTTCCGCTCTATGACAATGTTTACAATCTGGCTTACATGGTCTTCTTGATAGAGCATCAGCGTTATTATGCACTTTCCCTTGACGGTGGGAAATTTGGAAATCGTACGTTTGAAGTCGTTCGATCCATCGAGCTATTTGTCCTTCCGGATTCTTAAAATTTAACAACCATTTCAGGGCGGCATGATCCGACCGAAGGTGGAATCGACGTCCGTAGAGGTATTTATGGAAATTCTTAACGGCTTCTACGACAGCCAGCAGTTCCTTTCTTGTTGCGCAGTAATTTCTCTCTGGCTTAGATAGAACTCGACTATAATATGCGACAACTCTCTCTTTACCATCGACTTCCTGTGACAACACTGCTCCGATTCCTGTGTTACTTCCATCAGTATCCAATATAAATGGGCAATCCGCTCTTGGGAATGCCAATGTTAGTGTCTTGCATAACTCGGCCTTCAATGTGTTGAATGCTGTCTCACACTTTTCTGTCCAATTGAATTTCTTGTCTTTACCCGTTAGTTCATGTAGGGTTCTAGCCACGTTGGCAAAACCTTTAACAAACCGTCGGTAGTATGTGGCTAATCCCATAAAGCTTCTCAACTGCTGCTTGTCTTCTGGAGTAGGCCACTCTCGGACGGCTGCTATCTTATCAGGATCCGTTTGAACTCCTGCAGATGAAACGATGTGTCCCAGAAATTTTACTCTCCTTTGGAAGAGTTCACATTTCTTCGAATTGAGCTTTAAGTTGGCCTGTCTTAGTCGTTCGAAGACGGAGCGCAGATTATTGATGTGTTCTGGTAAATTCCTTCCAACAACGATGATATCGTCCGAGTACACAAGACACGTCTTCCATGTAAGTCCCCGTAGAACACTCTCCATTAATCGTTCAAACGTTGCTGGAGCATTACACAATCCAAAAGGCATCACGTTGAATTGATAAAGTCCGTTTCCGGTAGTAAACGCTGTCTTCTCCTTGTCCTCCTCCTTCACTTCCACTTGTCAGTAACCGGTTTTTAGGTCCAATGTTGAAAACCACTGAGCTCCAGAAAGGGTATCTAGTGTGTCGTCGATTCGAGGAAGCGGGTAACTGTCTTTCTTCGTAACGTCGTTTAACCGGCGGTAGTCGACACAAAATCTAGTTGTCCCATCCTTCTTCTTGACGAGCACTACCGGGGAAGCCCATGGGCTCGATGATTTCTCGATGACTCCTTGCTCTTCCATATCTCGAATCATGTTGCCTACTTCTGACTGTTTGGCCAACGGTAGTCGACGAGGTGGCTGTCTTATAGGTCTTGACTCACCCGTGTCAATGCGATGTTTAACTATACCGGTGCGTCCGAATTTATCATTTCCTGTCACAAAAATATCAGAAAAATCGTTCAGAAGTGATTCAACGCTTGTCTTTTCTCCATCTGTTAATCCGATTTTCTGGGGCATCAGCCTATTAACCCAAGGGGATGCACCAGAGGGCTTTTGAATTGAATGATCCTCTCCCCTTGTCTGAATTGAACTTATTATTGATACGGGTGCACATTCTGCGGTTAATTCTCCTTTTCTTATTGCGACCGGCTCTTCGGACGCATTTAGTACTCTGACAGGTACAATGTGCTTCTTCACCTCAGATTGTTCCGTTGATAGTCTCCTCTTATGACAAGCGCATGAACAACAATTCTCACTCGATGTTTCATTCATTCGTCGACGTTTCCTACAGTCAACAGAGATGTGGCCGACTCCGCCGCATGTCCAGCACTTCATAACAGGTCTCGGGGTTCTCCGTTGTACATGCCCGATTCTTTGGCGGGAACGTTCCTGGACGGACATTTCTCGGACTCTATATGTACTCCTGGTAGCCAGTTTAGCTGATTCATAAGCCAATGCGAACGCCAGTATTTCATTAGTCGTCTTCTTTCCTGCCAAACGAACGGCCTGTTGCAAGTGCCGATCTTGGAGTGCGTTTATAAATGCATCCATTGCTACCTCGTTTAGAAATTCCTTAGTCATATTTGAATAAGACAAGTTTGCCAATCGCTCAATGTCTGCCTGCAACTGTTGAAGATTTTCTCCAGGTTTCTGCGTTCTGCTCCGCAGTTGCATGCGGTAGACCTGCTGCATGTGGTTGTCTCCATACCTAGCTTCAAGGCCGTCTCTTACCGCTTGGAAATCTGTTTGCTTCTCTGCTGGTATGGTTTGTAGCAATTCTGCAGCCGCCCCGCGGAGTGACAAGATTAGTGATGTTGACTTTTGCTCATCCGACGGCGTCAAACTGACGTATAAACACGGAGAAGGGTCCCGTTCCATCGAAGGTTGGCGGTTGCATCCTTGTATCTCTGTAGTCATGTTGATTGCTAGGCGATGTCTTATTTCTCTCAACACACTCAAGTCTCTTTTCGATTCGCATTATTTCTTCGGTGACTTTTAGATCCAGATTTTCTACTTCGTTTCGAATTTCTGACTGGATTTCTTCCTTAAAGTGTTGAAAATTACATTTTATCCACTGCGTTTGGGCATCCAATTTTGCATTCAGATCTGCAGCTTGTGCGTCGAATTTTGAATTTTGGGCATCCAACTTTGCATTAACATCTGCAGCTTGCGCGTCCAATTTTGAATTTACGGTGTCGAATTTTGCATTAACATCTGTAGCTTGTGCGTCCAATTTTATCATCATCATCCTGAGCATCTCCGAAATGCCCAACTGTGGCGAACTCTTCTCCGTTACATTGGCACCATCTTGACTCGCTGTTTCTTCTTCATCCGGACAGTCTGGCGCAATCGCAAAAACATATGTGTCAACATCAATACCTTCTTTCTCTATTGCTGCTTGTAGACGCTGTCGAAGAATTTGCTTCTGTCCTCTGCTATCCAGATTCCGGTCCTCTAGTTCCTTCTTCAACTCAGGAACGCGAAGATCCTCCAAATGTCGATCTGACATCGTCACAACACACTTTCACACACTTATTCACTTAAACAATAATTAATCCCACTTCTGACACCAATTGTAGCGAGCTTAGGGTTCGCTGGATTAATTATGTTAAAATAAATAAGAGCCGTTAAATCGATTTTGAATTTATATAACACTTTATTAGTCCGTAATACAACCGTTACTTATACCGTACACTTAACAATTTCTTTATTATCGCTTCCGTACTTATCGCGTCTTTTACTGCTTACTTCTCACTCGAGACTTATCGCTTGCTTCACTGTCTTACTTATAACTCTAACTTATTCTTCCGTTCTGCGTGCGACGTATTTATACCGTTTTTCCTCATTCTGATTTGGTGTATCGTTTCCGTCCGTTCCATAGTCTTGAATGTTCTATTCCAGTTTTCCAGTACTTCCTAAAATAATCTAGTACTTTGTTTCGGACTTTCTCGAAGATTCCAGTACTGATTGTCATATGCGTCACAATATTTTGGGTTCAAATGTTATAGTTATGTTTTATATATATTTTTCCAAGTTTTGTTTTATGTTATGGTGCAAGGTTAAATGTTACCGTTTTTTTTTTTCATGTAAGGTGCTTTGTTCAATGTTACATATATTTTTGGTGTTTTAATTATAATGGGTTTTCCAATAGGGACTTGACAACTTTTTTTCCAGAGCCCAATCGGAGAACGTACGTCGCTTCAAATGGTCCATCGGCTTCAATTCTTGAGTCAGCTTGATCTTGTATGGGTGTCAACCAAGATCCTTACGCAAAATTCGCCATAAAGTGGTCTGGGCGATGCCCAATTCTTGAGAACGCCATGGAATTGACTGATTTGGTACGGATGCCTGAACGGCAGCGTTATTTTCCACACTTCGCCCAACCCGCTGTCTCACTGGCACGGCAACAATATGTAGACTCAAATTTCTGCACTAAACTTGTTATTGCCTGTCTACTAGGGCGAAAAAAACTCCGAATTGGAGTTAACGCTCTTAAAGTTGTGGTCACTGACACCAAATTTTGATAGTTAATTTGCAGACGTTGTTCGTTCGTGTACTTAACCATGATGAAAATGTTGAGTTTACTGAATAAATTGACAGTGACAGTTCGATGATTAGTGAAAGGGTGCGTTCCTAAATTAAATTCAAAGTTGTCAAGTCCCCATAAAATAACCCTATATTAATGTATATATATTTGTAATTTAAATGTTTGTATTTTGTAATGTTGTAAGTGATATGTTATGTTATGTACTTTTAAGGGATATCACATGTTATATATTTTTGTATTGTAATTTGTATGGTAATATACTTGAGGTGAGATATTGGCCCATCAAAAGCGGCCCACCACAATGAAGGTGTAACAAAAGAGTACGCCAACTGCTGTGTTATCTCCTTGTAGCTTGATATAGCCAACCGTGGCAATCCTTGATATTAAAAGTTTTCAACCAGTATTCACTAGTTGTGTCTCATGCAATATTCCCTCATTGAATGTGGTAGATACACATTTTTGATACTATAATAGTTAATTACAACGTACCTGGGTAGTACCAACCTAGGTATTCACATATGCCACCATTGCTCTGCTCCACAACCGTCCGTCCACGGACCACTCCACTCGTGCCTTTGAGGATCGCCTCATCGACTCCGACACCATGCGTCAATTCGGCCACATGCATTTTCCGTACCAATAAAACACCTTGATTCCTTTCACTTTATAATGTGTTTTGTTTATTAATCTTTTCCACCAACTCACCTCTTCAGCTGAGTTATAACAATGTACATTTTCGGCAAAAAGAACAAAACGGACCCCGTTCACCTTCTTTTCCTCTTCTTATCGACCGCTGCACATCGCTCACGAAAAAGAAAATGAATAATCATTTGTTACGCGTCACGAAAACTGAAAAACGATTTTCTTCTTTTCTTTTTTTTGACTTTACAAAAAAACGGTTGCTGTTCTTCAACCTTTCACGAAGAAAACTTTTTACCCTCTCTGCGGAAAAAATCCATCGCACTACCGACAATGGTCCTCCAAAATCCAACACTCCGTTAACCCTCTCTCGTGCTTTTTTCTTTGTTCTGTTTTAACCGCTTTTACGAAGGTCTCTCCTCGACGGCGGCCAACTTCGAAACCAACCGAAGATACCACCGTCGAAAAGAACCTGGGTTTATATGTCCGCGGCGTTCAACTCAAAACACGTCTAAGCTGCATCCGGTTGGCTTTCAAAGCAAGCTTAATGGAAGTATAATTTAATTTCCTTCGATTATCTTTGTATTGTGTGTTTATTTACCACACTTCAATCCTTTAACATTTTTTATCGTTAATGCAGCCGAGTGTGCGCTATGCCAAAACAAGGGCGACGGACGAGTTACTCACGTAACACTCTAACATTACGCAAAGAACCACCCACAATTCCAACCCCGACTCCCTTTGCAAATCTGCAAACGTTTCCTTCACCAAGGACATTTAGTGCATTTAATGCACTACCTAAAATTCCCTGTAAAGAATTCATTAACATTCATGCATCTAATGCATCTTCAAAATACCCTGAAAGAATTCTTTACACCATACATGCATCATAAATTTGAAAAACTTGTCGGCGCCCATGCCGGCCAGCGTAATCTGCTGCACACATGCACAGCACATTTTCCTGGCTTATCCAGGGCGTCGGCAGCCTTTTGTCCAATCGACAAAAGGAATGCAGGCATCTAGCGTCTAGCCGCCATGAATCGAATTCTTCAGCATATAAACATGCATACAAGAACTCGAACTTGTCCGACAGCAAGATACGGTACACAATCACCATTGTGTACCGAAATTCCTTTTAGTACCATTTTCCTAATTACAATGCAGACTATTTATGCAGCTGCATCCATGTCATTTATGATGCCCTTTGTTCCTTCCTCTTTTCTCAGTTGCGTTTTCCCATGGCCTGGTTGCATGAGTAAACAATGGATCACTAGCACACTAGTTAAGATCGATCCGGAGAGATCCTCTCCAACTCTTCACCACACCACCACAGAGAGAAACTTGACGTTTCTCTCAAGGAAAAGAAAACTCACCCTTAGCTGAGAGAGGACTCACCAGAGTCTCTCGAGGTTAATCGCTGAGTACATCAATCAGTCCAAATCCAACCACCGACCAGTGAGTCGTCTTCTATCCTCCGTAGCGTGCGTACAGGAGTGCGCACACCCCTGAGTTGAGTCGAGTTTCACCCTCTAAGGAGTGCGCACACACCGATCCGAATAAAGTCCCTGCGCGAGTGAAAAAGATTCTCCTTGTTTGTTAAATCCTTAATTCCACACCAATTCTCTGTTAAACGTGTATCCAATAGAACCTATTAATAAATCAATAAACAGTGTCATGAATATACCAAAGTTAACAAATAGGGTACATCAAATAAAAGTTTAAACTTTGTGAAATAGTGTTAAATGCTTCTTAAACAATATTAACCAAAAGCGGCATTAAAAATATATACCCATCTCCTTGTTAAAGCGTGTTTCCTGTGCCGCTACCCTGTAAAACTAAAAAGAAAGACTTAAATTAAAAAGCAGTTATCACAGCCACATCCAAGTATTTCATTTTTCTTCATGGTAAAAACTTGCATAAAACAGTAGGACGACTGAGTGCACCGGTAAGGATTATTTAGTGTGTTGATAAGTGGAGTACTTCAAATCGTGACAAATGAGTGAAAAAGTGCATCTCCCATGCAGCAAATCTGATTTGGGATTCAGGGAGGCGAACAAACAGTTATACATGTTGTATTCCAGAATACTACCCTTATTAAATTTAACACTGAATCTCCTAACACATCCTAAAAAAAAAACTTCACTTAACATATATTACATTCTCACTTAATACATACCATTCATAAACATTCACAATATTACCAGTTACAGCACACTTAATAACCTGCACCTTTTGATTTATTGAAAACATAGCAACTTGGATTTTCGTCCAAATGAATGTGAAAAGTCATAGAGAAAAAAATTCAGTTGATAACTTATTTTTGCCTAGAATACTTCGAGGCGTTTACTTCTACTCTAGAGAAAATAGATTTAATAATAATTTTTAATAGAATATTCACTCCAAGATACAATAACCAGAGATTTGTGTTTATAAAAATATTTTGCAACGAGATCAAATAAAAGCCCGACATAAAATAAAACTGATATGGACATTTTTAAATAGCCGGCTGCAAATAAAAATCTAAGAAGAAGGAAAGGCACCAAGCGAGAGTTAAGTAATATATCTTTAGTGACAGTTCGACATAGCCATCTGCATAATATTCCCGTGATAAGTTTCAACCAGAAGACGAAATGTAGAACAGGACCAGCATTTTTCAAGAAGAAAAGGAATAATAAAAGGTCCCCGCTCTTCCCTCAACCGAGGAAGCACGGCGCGGGACTTCAACACTGGTGGCAGCGGTGGGATCCAACCAAAGGATCCCAAATAAAAAGAAGAAAATAAGAAGAAGAAAAATACGTATGAAGAAGATACAGAGAAAAATTGAATCGAGACGGAGTGTGATTTCAATAACAAATGAAAAAAAGGTGAACGTCAAAGGAAAAAAGTGAAAATAAAATGAAACCAGATGAAAATAATGAAAAGAGTTAAATTTTAAACATTTTAATTAAAACTTTCATATGTATACAAATTTAAATAAAACCAGAAAAAAGTTAATATGGAGTGAAAATTGGATCTAGTCATCACTAATTCAGTGCGTTGCAACCGGTTTTGTCGGAGTGATATAGAAAATATTAATAAATCTTCGCCAGTGAAAACGGACATACAACAAAGAAAAAAAAAACAAGAGAAATAACCAAATAAGAAGAAGAAAAAAAATTTTTCAAGAAGAAAAGAGAGAAAAAAAAAACAGGAGAAATAACCAAACCAAAATAAGAAGAAAAAAAAAAAAAAACCTCGACATAAAACAACGAAATAAAAAGAAAAAAAAAGGAAAGCAGCAAAGACCAGGATGAGCAATCAACTTTAGGACGTGAAGTCTGCCTGGCGTCAAAGAAAAAAAAAAATCTAAAAAGAAAGGAACACAAAGAGGAACTCTACGACACAACAAAGAAGAAAAAAAAAAGGACAACAATAAGAAACTCAAGACAAAGACTTCTATCAACATTACGTATGACAGCAATGAACATTTAGTGGAGTAAGAATTTTTTTTTGCGACTTTTCTCTCTAATTTTTTTTTAGTAATATTTTCTACTTGGAAGCTTTCCTTTTTACTTTACATACATTTTTTTGGATAGAAATTTCTATCTAAATTATTTGCAAATTCTCATTTCAGTATTTCGAAGACATTTCCGTTTCTTTTCTTTCTTTCTCGTCGAATTTTCTTTCTTTTCAGTTTTGGGACCAATTTATTTTTCTTTCCTATATATATATATATATTGAATAACCAAAAGAAAGGCCAATTTTTCCATAACCATATTTTTAAGTTAACCATATTTTACGAATTGAATTTTCGCCATACATTATTTTAAACTTTCACTATTACGAGTCCATATTACACGAGACAGGCGGCTAGGCAGGGGGAAGAACAAATCCACTATCAACCGATACACATTAAAACCCCTGAAATGGCTCTGTCTGTCGGAATTTCTGATGTTTTCAGAATCGTCCCTACCTTTGACGGGAAACCCTGCGACTTAGGTAAATTTATTTCCGGGGGAGACGTTTTATTTAGATCCATAAAGAAGGCAGACCCGGATATATACGAGACGTTTTTAGAGCTAGTCAAAAATAGACTAGAGGGTCATGCTTACGATCTGATTAGGTATAGCCAAATCACAAAGTGGGAGGATTTAAAAGATAAACTCGAATCGGAATATAAAGAGGAGCAATCTCGGTCGACGGCACACAATGAGTTGATTTCTCTGAAACAACGCTACAGAGAAACCGTCCGGGAATACGGCGATAGAGTCGCGAATGCTCTAAGGACTCTAAACTCTGCCACGTGTGAAATAACAGCAGACGCGGTGGTTAGGGAATTCTTAATGGAAGAAAACAAAAAATTGGCCGTACAAACATTTGAAGATGGACTAATGAACGAACAGCTAAAGATACTAGCTAAAGTCCATGGGGGAAATAATTTAAAACACTCGATTGCACATGTAGTATCACATGGTGCTCGAATGGACAACTCTCCCAGGTCATATCAATATAACGAAAAACCTACATTCAATAGTATAGTCTGCCAAACCTGTGGTAAGCCAGGGCATACACAGGACACATGTTATCGGAACATGCAATCCAACTTTTTTCCGAATAGACAACCCATAAAAAGGGAATATAACATTGTATGTAATTTCTGTGGACGGAATAATCACACAGAGAATGAGTGTAGACACAAGATATCTAGGAATGGATCGGCTTCAACAAATTACCAACAAGGTACAACAACGCGTAACCCATTCCGAAATAATCCTACAAACTCTGAAAATCGTTTTGGTGAATATTCTAGAACCACCAATAGACAAAACAATAAGCAAAATGTTCACTTTTCTCGGGTGCAAGAGTCGGAAAACGAGGCCTGACGCCAACCAAAATTTATGGAAGACAGACCAAATTTTTCTGTTTACAGCATTAGATCTTTGGAAATAGATAACGACCATTTTAATGAAGCTCCTAGCCAAATTTACCCTGAGCCCACATACTCCTATAAACCAAGCCATATAAACGAAGATAACCCTGTCCCTAATATAAAGACTCCGATTCATACTCCCATTCTGGAAAACAATTCAGCAACACAGACTGAAAATCCGAAATTTTCAGCAGTATTAAAGACTGAAATCGCTAATATCTCAGATATCCCTATTGACAACGCAGACACTTCAGCAACCAAGACTGAAAACTCAGCAGTATTAAAGACTGAAGACCCAATAGTTGCAATAAAATTCGAAACCCAAGTCAGTTCAGCAGCTAATACTGATGAACAAATCTTTTCAGCAGCAAAGACTGAAGGATTGAATGTTTCTACAGCAGATATAACTGAAGAAATAGTTCAAACAGCAAATAGTACTGGGAACCAAGATGTTCTAACAGCTAATAAGTCTGAAGAACTATTCGAATCAGTAAATGAGACTGAGAAACTAAACGATTCATCAGCAGTGAGTAAGACTGAAAAGGTAGACGTTCCGACAGAAGTTAAAGCTATGGACAATGATGACATTGAGCCGAAGACACTAAACATTTTAAATAACGATACTGAACAGCAACACGAAGTAATGAAAATTGAAAATAATAATTCAATTAAAGAAGTTAAAGCTATAGAAAATGATGACAATGAGCCGAAAACACAAAAAATTTTAAACAACGAAAACAAACACAGACACTTACTCAAACACGATATAATAAGTAATGAAAATAATAATTTAACTAAAATAGGTACGGAAAAGGAAAACCATATAAGTACATTACAAATTCTTTTTTTCAACAATAAACATTTATTCAAACACAAAATACAAAAAAATAAAAAGTTACACAATCATTTAGGACATTTGAAATCAGTTCTTAAGAAGATTTTTGGTATTATGCATTTCTATACAATAATCATTGTAATAGGCCCAGAAAGGTTTTGGAAACTTTTCCATAAATTTAAGGAAAAGATAAACACATAACAAATGGCCTTTGTTTTATTATTCAATATATATGAAATAATCTAACAATTGTAGGAAATGACGGAAATGAAAAAAAAAAAAAAAAAAAAAAAAAAAGTTAATGAGGGGGATGAAAGAAAGAAAATTTTAGAGGTAATATATATTGGAAATTTTAGAATTAATATATATTCGAACGGAAAAGGAAAGAAAGAAAATTTTATTGGTAATATATATATTAGAAATTTTGGAATTAATATATATACGGAAATGAGAATTTTGAAACAATAATATTAATATTATATATTTAATATAATAAGTAATAATGATTTTTAGATAAGAAAAGAAAAGAATCCAAGGAGAAATATTTAAATTTAGTTAATATATAATGTAAATAGACTATTTTGGACTATTTTTCTAGTGTTATGAACTTTTTGATTATTGGAAAAATTTAGTTAATACATAATGTAAATAGATTAATTTTCTAGTATTAAGAACTTTTTGATTATTGTAACCTTTGATGAAAGATTAATTTTGAAAACCTTTGTAATGTAATTGAACGAAAATCCAAGTTTTTAATTAATCTTAATTTAATATATAGTTACTAGAAAATTATTCTCTTCAAGGATAATTTTCTTTCTCGAAGAAGGGTGGGATGTTGTATTCCAGAATACTACCCTTATTAAATTTAACACTGAATCTCCTAACACATCCTAAAAAAAAAACTTCACTTAACATATATTACATTCTCACTTAATACATACCATTCATAAACATTCACAATATTACCAGTTACAGCACACTTAATAACCTGCACCTTTTGATTTATTGAAAACATAGCAACTTGGATTTTCGTCCAAATGAATGTGAAAAGTCATAGAGAAAAAAATTCAGTTGATAACTTATTTTTGCCTAGAATACTTCGAGGCGTTTACTTCTACTCTAGAGAAAATAGATTTAATAATAATTTTTAATAGAATATTCACTCCAAGATACAATAACCAGAGATTTGTGTTTATAAAAATATTTTGCAACGAGATCAAATAAAAGCCCGACATAAAATAAAACTGATATGGACATTTTTAAATAGCCGGCTGCAAATAAAAATCTAAGAAGAAGGAAAGGCACCAAGCGAGAGTTAAGTAATATATCTTTAGTGACAGTTCGACATAGCCATCTGCATAATATTCCCGTGATAAGTTTCAACCAGAAGACGAAATGTAGAACAGGACCAGCATTTTTCAAGAAGAAAAGGAATAATAAAAGGTCCCCGCTCTTCCCTCAACCGAGGAAGCACGGCGCGGGACTTCAACATACACATAAAACAACAATTAATATAACAAAAGCCCCCAATAGCCGAGACAGCATTCAAAATAGATCTACATTCAAATTTAACTGTCAATTGTCATACAAAATAGATTTAATTTCAAATTTAACTGCCGCCAACGGTTATAATGCCTAATTCCGTCACCCACCGGATATACCCCACGATAACCGAGACACCTACCCACAGAGAGATTTCAAAATGGATTGAATTTCATAAAGCACATCAACTGTGATACAGATAAAACTGCCAATAGCCGAGACAGTATTCAAAATAGATCAACTTTCAAATTTAATCGTCAACTCTTATAATGCCACACATAATTCAAATTTAACGGCCGTCAACTGTCATAATACCAAGTTCAGTCACACCACCGGATATACCCCACCATAACACAGAGCTTTCAAAATGGTGGCTCTGACGTAACTTCCTGGTCCAGAACCCCCATAAACCCACTACTTGCTTAGTATGAGAAACCATTGACCAGCATTTTGTGGTTGAGTTATGGAGCGGTCGAAAAAGTTGGACTACGTGATGTGTTGCAGCACAACATGACCTCAGCCAATGTGCTGAGTCGTTACAATCAGGACAGCAAGGACAATATTAAAGCGGCCTATATCCAAACTTTGTCCTCTTTCAATGACGAATGAATAAAACGAAACGCAACACTGAAACCACCCTGCCTTTATTTACTTTTCATTTACATACGTATCCGGCAACGAGAGAAGCGCCAGAAACAAAACAAACCATCATGCATACACCAAATATAAGAATGCAGATGACCTTCTGTGGTAACCATTATTTAACCGCTAATCGGAAGTAAATAAATTAAAGCCCCAAAACGACTACTATTACTATTTCTGACATCTGAGCGAAATATTAATGCCATACAGCAGCTGTGCTATTGGTAAATTTGTACCAAGATCTGATATCTGCTTTGCAGTCTCTTGCGCCTTAACTAACCAATCTATAAAACCTCATCAAATATTGAAATATGGTGCAACTGACTGAGAAGATTTGCCGGACTTCCTCGTATACTTTTTGAGGTAAAGGCTTGTGGAGAATCGGTGAGTTAAGCTATTTTTATCGGGATGGAACTTAACATTGGACCGAATTCATTAGGTAAACCCTGGTTTGATAAAACTGAATACATCACAATAGCTACAAATGGGGTTTTTTAATGATAACGCTTTCTCCCAACAGAAGTTAGCAGACCTAATTTTGTCTGAATAAGACACACGAAACCAAATTTTTGAGTTTGCGAAGAAAGTTTACAGCGTCAAAGAATCAAAAAAAAAAAACCACTACAATTAATTCACTTTACTTCTACTCGTAATTAATGGCCAAGGTTACTAGCAGAAGCTTAAATCCTCTTCCCTCTGTCATTTGCAGAAAACGTAGCCACAAACGTAAATAGGCAAAATTTTTCGCGAATTGTTGTCCACGAATTCAACTTCAGATCCCAGTCTTTCGGTTCGGCACATTTTCTCGGCTTATCTTATCACCTATTCTGCATAATTGTTCAGGTTTTGCAATTATCTAAGACATTAAAACGTCAGATAGCCGTTTGCATATATCGTGTCTTTTATTCCTAGCTTAAAATAAATAAGAATGTTTACATATACGAGTGTGGTATAATTTGTTTACGTCTACAGATAAAGATTTAAATATTATTTCTGAGCTTAAGGAGATAGTAAGACGTTTTAGATAACTCAAATGATAATAACCCCTCGTTCTTATGACGATAGACTCTTGTTTGAGAATTAATTTAGATGATGTAACTAGCGGCGAACACTGGTGAAAAAATCTAAAGCAGACTACCGAATTAGAGTTTTAAATATTAACGGATTCACAAACGCCTCACGTATTACTGCTTTCGAATATATATGTTATATTATATCAGTGATTTCCTAAAAACGCAAGTTAGGATTTTTTATAGCGAATATGAAATTATTTCCAGTGGAATTCAATTAAGAAAGTAAACCTTACGTGGTTAAAAATAAAGTTTGTATAAGTTAAAGGATAAAAAAAAAGTAATTTCAATAAAAGACGAGGTTTAATTTTACAGCAATCTACTTAATTCCCGACCAACTAACATCTCAACTCATGCATCAAACTACACATGCTTTTGTTACATAATTAACAGGCGTTAGATATTTTCAAAAATAAAAAACAATTTAAATTAAAAAAAAATTGTTTAACAAACATTTGGAAAAACAATAAACCTTATACGATCGTACTGGGCAAGACTAAAAAGTCCCTTGTCCAGAAAAGAGTCCGGTTCTGGAGGTACGAATCGATACATTAAACATTTAATCAGAAACCACAACAGAAAAAACATTTTGACAAATTTCTGTTTGAGAGAAGAGCGTTGAACGCAGAGTTTTGCAAGATATAAAAGAAAAACGAACTACGAGAAAATGTATTTATTTATATCGTCCTTTTGTCAAAACATTCTTCCAAAAACTGCTGTTTTCAACTCACTCACTATCTTATTGAATTACTGTGCACCATCCATTCTATCATTCGGGATTCGGATATTTGAAAAGCCAAAAAACAGAGATACATCAGAAGAAGTAAAAAGAATCCGCATATTCAATCAGTCACAACTAGAATCAAAAAAAAATTGTGTTTTATTATTATTAAAATTAATTCATTAACTTTTTCAGTATTACTTGATCAAAATTTACACATTCATAGAACAATATTGTACAACATAGGTGTTTCGTAGGTCACCAATTTTATGTTTGTCCATTCCACCCAACAATTTATGATAATTAATTATAGTACTTTTCTTCTGGTCTGTCTTTTTTTTTTTTTAATAGACTTCTCTCGGGAGAGGCGAACCTATAGCGCCGAGTGGGCGCCTCGTGATTCCACCAAACAACTGTTGCAGTTCTTTTTGAACAGTTGCAGGTTGTAACGCTCTGCGAACACTCGCATGGGAAAGGAGTTCCACAGCTTCCCCGCTCTGTAACGGAACGAGGTCTGATGCAGGGATGCTCGCGCCGTCGGGAGATGAACCACAAACGGGTGCGATCCGTCGGATTGTCTTGTGGAGCGCATATAAGCCGAATTGCGTGGAACAATACCACGAATCTCCGAAGAACAGTACCCGTGATAATATCTGTAAAACAGACAGAGGTCGGCTACGCGCCTTCGATGTGATAGCGACTGTAGTCCCGACGTCAGCGCCGAGTCTCCGATCAGGCGGATCGCTCGTCTCTGTATGCTCTCAAGTAGGTCGAGGGTAAGTTTAGCCGAGACAGTATTCAAAATTGATCAACTTTCAAATTTAATCGTCAACTCTTATAATGCCACACATAATTCAAATTTAACGGCCGTCAACTGTCATAATACCAAGTTCAGTCACACCACCGGATATACCCCACGATAACACAGAGCTTTCAAAATGGCGGCTCTGACGTCACTTCCTGGTCCAGAACCCCCATAAACCCACTACTTGCTTAGTATGAGAAACCATTGACCAGCATTTTGTGGTTGAGTTATGGAGCGGTCGAAAAAGTTGGACTACGTGATGTGTTGCAGCACAACATGACCTCAGCATGAGAGCAATATTCGAGCGCGGGTCTAATTTTGGATTTATATAGGAGAAGAAGTTGGGCCGGAGTAAAATATTTCTTGGCTCTAAAAAGATAGCTCAGTTTTCCTGAGGCTGACCTGGCGATACTCGATACGTGTTTATGCCATGATACATTCCCACAGACCGTGACGCCGAGCAATTTCGAGCTTTCCTCAGCTTCGAGGGCCTGGCCATTCATCATCAGCTGTGAAACCGATGATCCACTTTTCTTTGTGAATGTTGTATATTGTGTCTTCGCTGCATTGAAGTCGACGAGATTAGCCCGTCCTCACTGCAGGACCCTATCTAGATCCTGATTCAGAGAGTCAATCTGTCTCCATCTCAGCTGATGCGACGCGGATGCAGCAATCGGCCGAACACTCGAAAAGGAGGCAACAAGCGTACTATCATCCGCAAAACTGTTATCCGTTGCCTCCAACAAATCATTTATGTGAAGCAAGAACAAGGTTGGAGCCAAAATAGAACCCTGGGACACCCCTGAATTAACAGGATACAGATCCGAACACTCGCTGTCGACAACAACCCGGATCGATCGATTCCCGAGGAAGCTCCTCGTCCAGTCGCAAAGCTGTTGGGAAAGTCCATATGAACGAAGTTTGCTCAGCAATGCCCCGAGCCAGACGCGGTCAAAAGCCTTGGAGATATCCAATTCGACTTTGACTCCCATGCCGCTCGATCGCAGATGTCCATATATCGGTTATAAGTGTCAAAAGGTCTCCCGTGGACCGCCTGCCACGGAATCCGTATTGACGATTATTCAGAAGTCCGTTGCACTCCAAATACCTAACCAACTCTGTATTGATGACTTTTTCCATTACCTTAGATTAAATAGACAGTAATACTATCGGACGGTAATTTTGTGGGAGACACTTTTTTCCCGTCTTTGGGATTGGCTGAACTCGAGCGATTTTCCAGCATGCAGGAAAGATCCTCCGCACATAAGATGAAGTCAACGCAGTAAGATACGCGACAATTCGGAAAGAAACAACTAGACTTTTCAAACCCAAAAAACGCGAATGGGAGAAGACTCGGATCGAAAAAATCATAGAAAATGCCAGAGCAAAGAACAGCAGAGGTATGTATGCCGGCATAAATTCAATTAGAAATGGCTACCGAGGGAGAGCCAAAATAATCCGAGACATAAACGGCTGTCTGTTGACAGAAACAAAAAATATCGTGACAAGATGGAAGCAGTACTTTGAAAACCTGCTCAACGTGCGCACCCATCAACCAAAAATAAACGCACCAGACGTACATACAGCCGAGCCCCAGATCCCAGAGCCCTCTTTCGAGGAAGTTGTAGACGCGATAAATCGACTGAAAAACAACAAGGCCCCCGGAATCGATTGCATACCGGCAGAGCTTGTGAAGCATGGGGGAGGGGCAACCGCTCGAAAGATCCACCAATTGGTTAAAATAATATGGGACAAGGAAGTCATTCCGGAAGAATGGAAAACCGCAATAGTCATCCCCATTTTCAAAAAAGGCGACAGATCTGACTGCGCATATTACAGAGGAATATCATTGCTCCCAATCATATACAAAATATTAACAAATGTCATACTGGCAAGAATCACACCGTACGCAGAAGAAATATTGGGAGACTACCAATGCGGATTCCGTCGGAACCGGTCAACAAGCGACCAAATGTTCACAATAAGGCAACTGCTGGAAAAGAAGTGGGAATACGGAGAGACGGTTCACCAACTGTTCGTGGACTTCAAAAAAGCCTACGACTCAGTCGCAAGGCAAAGACTCTACCATATTGTGGTTGAGCTGGGGATCCCGAAAAAATATGCCACCCTCATTCAAATCTGCATGAACGAAAACAAAGGGCGAGCTAGAATAGAAAACCACCTCTCAGAACCATTTAAAATCCGGGACGGACTAAAACAAGGGGATGGCCTCTCACCATGCCTTTTTAACCTTGTCCTCGAGTATGTTATCAGAAAGGTACAAGACGACAACACGGCCGGATCATCCCTGAACGGGGTCACACAAGTGCTCGCTTATGCGGATGACATCGCCATTTTGGGCGATAATCTCGAAACTATAAGTAAAAACTGTGAAATCATCATGCAAGCAGCAGAAGAGGTGGGCCTAGAAATAAACGAAGACAAAACGAAATACATGATTACGGCGAGAGCAGGTGGACCTCAGGGAACACATATAAATGTCAGAGGGAAGATATTCGAAAAAGTTAAAGAATTTACATATCTGGGAACGATACTGACGACCAGAAACGAAACGTCAAAGGAAATTAACAAAAGACTACATTCCGGCAACGCTAGTTGGCATGCAGCCAGTAAACTATTAAAATCAAAACTGCTATCACGTAATATAAAGCTCCGTGTCTATAGAACCATAATCATGCCGATTGCTCTATACGGATGCGAAACATGGGCTCTCACAAAACGGGAAGAGAGCAAATTCCGCGTATTCGAGAATAACGTCTTAAGGAGTATATTTGGCGGTAAATGTGACGAGGAGTCAGGACAATGGAGGAAACTCCACAACCACGAATTGGAATAGCTATACCGCAAACCTACAATAGTGAGAGTGATCAAGTCGCGAAGATTAAGATGGGGCGGATACGTAGCGCGAATGGGCGACGATAAGACCGTGCATAGAATTCTTGACGGTAAACTAACGGGGAAGAGACCGACAGGACGGCCGCGACGGAGATGGGAGGACAATATTAGATTGGACCTCGAGGAGATCGGATCGGATGATCGAACGTGGAAGGAGAGGGCACAGGACAGGGACCAATGTCGGTGAGGTCATGAACTTCCGGGTTCCTACAGGCCAGTAAATAATAATATAATAATATAGTACATAAGATAAGTGGAAGAGTCTGCCAAGAATCGGCGATAGTTCTGGAGCACAATTCTTAAGGACTATTGCTGGTATTCCGTCTGAGCCGGTTGCCTTTTTACAATCCAGTTCACGTAGAATGCGTTGAATAGTGCGCGGACGAAATCTCACATCCCGCATGGAAGACCGTACCGGCGAGATCACAGGTGGCTCCAAAAGACCGGGATCGAGGTTTGAATTCGGGGAAAATAAATTCGTGAACACATTAGTTTTATCCTTTGAATTCGTGACTAACGTCCCGCTGTCTGTCACCAACGGAGGTAAGGAGGAGGATGCGAAGTTACTGCTGACAGCTTTTGCCATTAACCAGAAGGAGCGCGAACCAGTCGGGCACCGAAGGAGCTTATCGATCACCCTGTCCTTGTGAGCTTTCTTCGCGGTATCAATGGTCTGGTTGCACGCGTTTCTGATTCTAACAAAATTCGTTCTGTTAACAGCGGTGGGATTGGAGCGCCATTGCGTAAAAGCTCTGTTTTTTGCCGCTGTAATTTGCTCGCATTTTTCATCAAACCAAGGTTTATCACACAAACTTCGTTTGATGGAATGTGGAATATACATCTCCATCCCCAGAAGAATAATCTCTGATACCGACTCCGCGCAAGCGTTAACATCGGAGTCTCCAACACACATCCGACCATGGAAAGGATGCGAAGAAATCTCGCAAATCGTCCCAGTTAGCGGCCCCATACTTCCATACATGGCGAAGCTGCCTAGGCCGGTTATTCGCTTGATATGCAAGTGCTTGCGCGACAGATACCAAGCAGTGATCTGAGTTTCCCAGTGGCGCAGAAACCTCTACGGTATAAATACTCGGTTCGGATGGCAGAAACAGATCCAGGGTGTTCGCATAATCGCCTCGGGCATCCGGCACTCGCGTTGTGGTTAACAGCAAACATCTCCGTCACCCCCCACCCTCGTCGGTTCTGTTAGAATGTGCCAACCAGCCGGAATTGTGCACATTAAAATCGCCAAGGACAACAATATGTGTATACCAGATGTATGTATATTTTTTCCGGTTTAACTAAGAGCCAGCGAAAAGTACACAGCGTATTAATTTGACACATACGTCATTTTGTTCGTCTGAGATTTAACTACAAACACACACAAGTTGAGTCCGGCAAAAACGAGGGTCTTTGTTTTATCGTTCAGTGATCATGTCGAGTTTTGTGCCAGAAAAAGAACTTTTGCCGCCAGCCTCCCACCCTCGTCGGTTCTGTTAGAATGTAACAACCAGTCGGAATTGTGCACATTAAAATCGCCAAGGACAATAATTTCAGAAGCTGGGTGGTTGATCTGTATCCAGTCGACGGTATATGAAAGATGTTCGAAAAATGTCGCCGGTCGATCGTCATTCGGGGAGCGGTAAAGACAACAAAGAAATTTAACGGAATTCCCTAGCACGACCATCAACCATATGATGTCCATGATATTGGGCTCCAACGCCTCCATCCTCTGGCAAGCCAGATCGGACCGTGCGAAGACGCAGACTCCGCCCTTAAAACGGAATCTCCAATGTAAGTCGTATCCTGAGCAACGAAGATATGTCGAATCAATTGACGAATCGACCTGGGTCTCAGTTAGGGCAAGGATATCAGGTTTCGTGGTTTGCAAATATTGGTGGACGGGGTTACATTGGTATTGGTGAAACCGATGCCCCTGATGTTACAAAATGCCGTCACCCCCGGAGATCCGAATGAGAGACTAGTTTACCTCCGGAATTCTTTAAGGAACTATCATGACTTATCTCCATGTCAGTCCGGGCCATCAGCCACACAACCGAAACACCGTCCAAGTATTCCCTCGGCGATATCGCGGAATGTACAGCGTGACGAGGTGGCATCTCACCTTGGGACCGACTACCACCTAACCAACCTTTTCTCGAACCGGTCCATAAGCCAAGCTCCGAAAGACGACCAGGGATTTCTCCCGACCATTTCACGGAGCCTACAGCTTGATGGGGTGGAATTTCACCGGGCGACAGGGCGTTGGGACCCCGGCTACCAAACATTGTTTTTGAAGCGCAGATTGATTCCGTAATTTGCCACCATTTTAAAACAAATTAGGAGTGAGTTTATTTCTCAACGGTGACAATACCACAGATGCTTCAGTTGAACCTACATGTTCAGTAACTGTCAAAATGTCTGGAAAATCAATTTTTTTATTTCATAAAAAGAATCCTTGATCTGTGTCTAGATTCCCATGTTAAAATTTCAGACCGAAATCTTGAACTAATTCCGGGATACTTGTTTATATATAAATACAGGTATAAATAGAAAAATATACACAACATTATGGTTCATTACTGCGTAAGTGTTATACATTGAAAATTGAACTTCCAGCAATCGGCGATATACTAAAGAGGTGCACCACAGTATTCGCTTTTCGCTTTATCCTATGCAGATTTAATTTTGCTCCACTCTCCTCACAACATCAGAGGGGCTTTTCACAGTTATGCAAAGGAAGGTTTTTTGCATAATTTATGACGGCAACAAGCAGTAGTCATTTAGAGACGAGCGCGGGTCAGAACCGTGATGGGGGTGATGATGGTTCTTTGGAGTGCGGGCAGTTCGGAGAACGGATCGGGGAATTGACAAGGACGATCAAAATTAAAAGCAAAGGCATATTACTAATGCTGTGTGAGAGCTGGTCGAGATCATTGGTTGCCTTTATGATAAGGATGTGGAAAATCGCTTAAAGAAGCCATCTGCGCCGACTGAAGCAAGCGGTGGAAACGTGCAATTCCAGCCAAAGTAAAACTCGCACACAGACGTAAGCAGGGTCCCGGGGCAGATCAATGATGGCTCGCCCAATTACAATTGGCCAGAGGGCAAAGAAGAGGGGTGCGAGGTTGGAGGGTGATACTGGGAAAGCCAACATTATGAAAAGACGGAGACCACGCCCGGGCGCTATAATAATATCCAAAACCGTGGAAAAAACATATGCGGATATACTGAAGTTTATGAAGGCCAAGCCCGAGCTAAGTGAACTCGGAAATAGCGTAAATAATATGACACCGTGTGCACGGTGCGGTGAATGGTGCACTCGACCGACCCCTGCAATGGATGAATTACGACTCGCAGTTGACTTCCGCGCCCCCGTGCGCACTGGGGTGCGGGAGTGACACGACTGGCTCAGTCTAGTGATGGTAAAGGACTCAGCGATATTTGGCTCGTGCAGAGCCGACTCGCTAATGAGGTGAGTTTGGTGGTGTGGTGAAAAGGAAATGAAATTTACTTTGACCAGCGACCAATGGGAGGCGACCTCTGGCACGCAGTGGTGTGCGTGTGTGTTCGTACACATCACCGTGTTTATCGATGCATTTAGCAAAGGATAAACGAAACCTACAACGAGGGAAAAGGAACAAAGGAGAAACGACCTAAGGCATCCTTCGGTAATGAGGGTCAGCTTAGTAAATGGCAGCCACTCATTAGATGCTAAAAGGGAGTGTGATACTTTATACAATGGAGATCGTATATCGTATTTTTATGTGCACGATTTTAATGTGCACAATTCCGACTGGTTGTTACATTCTAACAGAACCGACGAGGGTGGGAGGCTGGCGGAGATGTTTGCTGTAAGCCACAACTTGACTCAACTCGTGGGGGAACCAACGCGAGTGCCGGATGCCCGAGGCGATTATGCGAACACCCTGGATCTGTTTCTGCCATCCGAACCGAGTATTTATACCGTAGAGGTTTCTGCGCCACTGGGAAACTCAGATCACTGCTTGGTATCTGTCGCGCAAGCACTTGCATATCAAGCGAATAACCGGCCTAGGCAGCTTCGCCATGTATGGAAGTATGGGGCCGCTAACTGGGACGATTTGCGAGATTTCTTCGCATCCTTTCCATGGTCGGATGTGTGTTGGAGACTCCGATGTTAACGCTTGCGCGGAGTCGGTATCAGAGATTATTCTTCTGGGGATGGAGATGTATATTCCACATTCCATCAAACGAAGTTTGTGTGATAAACCTTGGTTTGATGAAAAATGCGAGCAAATTACAGCGGCAAAAAACAGAGCTTTTACGCAATGGCGCTCCAATCCCACCGCTGTTAACAGAACGAATTTTGTTAGAATCACAAACGCGTGCAACCAGACCATTGATACCGCGAAGAAAGCTCACAACGACAGGGTGATCGATAAGCTCCTTCGGTGCCCGACTGGTTCGCGCTCCTTCTGGTCAATGGCAAAAGCTGTCAGTAGTAACTTCGCATCCTCCTCCTTCACCCCCGTTGGTGACAGACGGCAGGACGTTAGTCATGAATTCAAAGGATAAAACTAATGTGTTCACGAATTTATTTGCCCCGAATTCAAACCTCGATCCCGGTCTTTTGGAGCCACCTGTGATCTCGCCGGTACGGTCTTCCATGCGGGATGTGAGATTTCGTCCGCGCACTATTCAACGCATTCTACGTGAACTGGATTGTAAAAAGGCAACCGGCCCGGACGGAATACCAGCAATAGTCCTTAAGAACTGTGCTCCAGAACTATCGCCGATTCTTGGCAGACTCTTCCGCTTATCTTATGTACGGAGGACCTTTCCTGCCTGCTGGAAAATCGCTCGAGTTCAGCCAATCCCAAAGACGGGAAAAAATTGTCTCCCACAAAATTACCATCCGATAGCATTACTGTCTATTTTATCTAAGGTGATGGAAAAAGTCATCAATACAGAGTTAGTTAAGTATTTCGATTACAACGGAGTTCTGAATGACCGTTAATACGAATTCCGTGGCAGGCGGTCCACGGGAGACCTTTTGACACTTATAACCGATATACAGATATCTGCGATTGAACGGCATGGTGAGTCAAGGGCGGTCGCATTGTATATCTCCAAGGCTTTTGACCGCGTTTGGCACGGGGCATTGCTGAGCAAACTTCGTTCATATGGACTTTCCCAACAGCCTTGCGACTGGATGAAGAGCTTCCTTGAGAATCGATCGATCCGGGTTGTTGTCGACGGCGAGTGTTCGGATCTGTATCCTGTTAATTCGGGGGTGCCCCAAGGTTTCATTTTGGCTCCAACCTTGTTTTTGCTTCACATAAGCGGTTTGTTGGAGGCAACGGATAACAAAGTGTTCAGTTTTGCGGATGATAGTACGCTTGTTTCCTCCTTTTCGAGTGTTCGGCCGATTGCTGTATCCGCGTCGCATCAGCTGAGATGGAGACAGATTGACTCTCTGAATCAGGATCTAGATAGGGTCCTGCAGTGGGGAAGGGCTAATCTCGTCGACTTCAATGCAGCGAAGACACAATATACAACATTCACAAAGAAAAGTGGATCATCGGTTTCACAGCTGATGATGAATGGCCAGGCCCTCGAAGCTGGGGAAAGCTCGAAATTGCTCGGCGTCACGGTCTGTGGGAATGTATCATGGCATAAACACGTATCGAGTATCGACAGGTCAGCCTCAGGAAAACTGAGCTATCTTTTTAAAGCCAAGAAATATTTTACTCCGGCCCAACTTCTTCTCCTATATAAATCCCAAATTAGACCCGCGCTCGAATATTGCTCTCATGTTTGGAGCTCTGCTCCTGAGCATACCCTCGACCTACTTGAGAGGATACAGAGACGAGCGATCAGCCTGATCGGGGACTCGGCGCTGACGTCGGGACTACAGTCGCTATCACATCGAAGGCGCGTAGCCGACCTCTGTCTGTTTTACAGATATTATCACGGGTACTGTTCTTCGGAGATTCGTGATATTGTTCCACGCAATTCGGCTTATATGCGCTCCACAAGACAATCCGACGGATCGCACCCGTTTGCGGTTCATCTCCCGACGGCGCGAACATCCCTGCATCAGACCTCGTTCCGTTACAGAGCGGGGAAACTGTAGATCTCCCTTCCCACGCGAGTGTTCCCGGAGCGTTACAATCTGCAACTGTTTAAAAAGAACTGCAACTGTTTAAAAAGAACTGCAACAGTTATTTGATGGCATCTCGGGGCACCCACTCGGCTCTATAGGTTCGTCTCTAACCAGAGAAGTGTAATAAAAAAATATATATATCAGATTGTTCATATTGCTGTTCTATTTACCGCAACTCTATAATCATCAGTAAATATAAAAAAAACGTCGTCGGGGGTCAAAATATATATCATATTGTGTTGTGGCATCTCGGCGCTATAGGTTCGCCTCTCCCGAGAGAAGTCTAATAAAAAAAAAAGCACACGGAATTCCATTTTATCCATTGTTTTGAAAATGGCTAAAGTTGTCTTGCTAAAACCACTGTAATTCGAGAACTATATGTCAGATTGTCATTTGTGACATATATGTTTGAAGGCTAGTATTGTCATCATATGGATCTGTCAACAGTGGAACATTGTATGCAGTTACTGAGCCAGGCGTTTGCACAGTTGGTAGTTTGATCGAGTGATGAGATCTATGGGTGCCTAGCTATTCTGATGTGCGGGGGGTGTGGTTGCGTCTAGATGTCATTTCTGTTTATTGTTTTATAATATGTACGTACAAAAGGTTTTTTGATACTCTTAAGTGTACAGTGGTGTACAGCATAGAGCGAAGCATGGAAATGGAAGTATCAATATATAAATCAAAGATAACAAGTTGCAGGTTGGTTGAAAACAGATCTGAAATAGAATAGAGATAATTTTCTTCTTTCTTCCCTAGAGCATAAAATACTGGGAAGGATTTGCCCATAGTAGTTATTTTGTTAATTTCCTTTTTGGAAAGATAGATGTTGTGACTATTTGAAAGTGTAGATTTTGTGTTTCTGAGTATGTTCCGATCTTGTGAATGTTTTTTTCTCTCAGTCAATTGGACATATTCGTTGTTATTTAAAACACTATACCATGGCTTTATTAAAAATTACAATTGCTACTCCTTTTTGTGCTTCATCCCGTGTTTCCATAAAAGAAGTCATATACTACTAATTTGGTATTACTTCCATGTTGAGTTCTTGTATATAATCCATTTCTTCCTTCATCATGTATTCTAACCCTTCGAAGGTGTCATTGACGCAGATTGATTCATTTTCTGTGTTCAGCATTGCCGCATCGATATCAAATTTTTGCTTGAGAACAGCTAGTTCCATCGGTTCAGTTGGCATACCGAGTTCTTGCATATAATCCATCTCCTCAGTCATCATGAATTCTAATCCTTCTAGGGTGTCGTCAACGCAAACAGATCCAAATTCGGTATTTAATATTGATGACTCCAAATCATGGTTTATTAATAAAGACGCCGCTTTAGCCGGGTTCACCAGGTTCGCTGACGCCTTTTTGGTATTGACTTCTTGCTTATATTCCCTTCCTTTCGCTAAAATATATTCCACCAATTCCGAGGTATCGTCGAGGCATACTGTTGAATTTTTTAGGGTGCTCGATACTGGCGAATCACCATCGCATTTTCCCCTGAAAGGATCCGAAGCCAATTCAGCCGGACTGGTATCCATGTTGATTTCGTGCATATAATTCATTTTCTTAGTCGTCATGTACCCCTTCAAGGTATTATCCAAGCAGACTGAGGCGTTTTCCGGGTTTTTTATTGGGAAATCGAAATCAATGTTTTCCTTGATAGAATCCAAAGACGGTTTAGCGGCTGATGCCTCGATGTTGACTCCTTGCATAAACATCATTCCTTTCGCTAGAATATATTCCACGCATTCTGCGGTATCATCAATGGGTACAGTTTTCATTGTGTTGGGAAATGGTGGATCACTTTCCAGTTTTCCTTTGACGGGAGACAAATATGATACAACCATTGGTTTTTGGTTGACATTTGTATACTCCATTCCGTACCTCAATATGTACTCTAACTCCTCCGGATTAACATTGATGGATTCCATAATATCGTCACTGCTTGAATCTATAGTATTATTACGATCACTGCTACTTTTGGATTGTGTGGCTACTTTCGAAAATTTGTTCAGAATACTATCTGTTTTTCCAAAATCCTTATTGCGTCCCCGAGTAATAGAATCGCCTTTTGCGCCAGTTTTTAGGAAGTTCTTTTCATTTACACGCCATTCCTTATTACATGTAGCTTTTATTCGGATTTCCGACTGCTTTTGTGAAATGGGTTCCATTTTAGGAATTGTTAAATCAGTCACTGAACGCAGATTGGGTGTAGAATTATCAATGCCTTTGTGGTCTGCATTTTCCAACAGTAAAAGGTCGGTTTTCTCTGCCTTTTCTGAGGTCTTAAGGCTGATATTTGCAGCCTGCAACATGTCCTTTATGGGATCCATAATAATAAAAAATTAGCAATGGTATATCTTGCGACTTGGATATATGTAGACGTTTTCTTTTTTAAAAACTATACCAAGTTATACCAAAATTCTTCAATGGCTGGCCCGTGCCGACGACACCGAACAATTTAAAAATATTCTAAAGGGTTCAATAGTCAATACCGTCTACGTGAAGTTTAAATTGATATCTAGAGCAAAAAATCGTTTACATAAACGTTTCGTTTACTGTTCAGGTTTAAATATGCTTTCAGCACAGTAGAAAAATACTCCAGATTGAGGAGCACAAACTCGATTTAGTTTTCAGCTCGGTCGAATCGTGGCTAGTTACGAAACCTTTATTGTGGGCGGGTTGGCCCTAAGTGGGCTGAAGAGCCATTGGGTGGTTTGTCATTCTTTTCAGTTTTCACTATAAAGCAACTAAACTTATCGGGTTTTTTAATATGGACATAATAATTTTGCCCCTGGTTCCCTTGCTTCACTGACATCCTCCATGAGTATTTCCTGTAAACGACATGTCTGCATGTTAGTCATAAAGCTCAAGAGGTTTCTCGTCGCTCGGCTGCTGCGGAATCATTTAGAAGCCTGCCATATTTCAAATATTTACTTAACTTAGAATTGATGATTTTTTTCCGTCACGTAGGTCCTTTTTTTCCCCTAACGCTCCCACAGAAGGGGATTTACTCTCTCTAAAATGTACTCTAAAATGTCATAGCACAGTGCAAGCAGAAAAAGAGGATGTGGATAAGGAAAGGAGGTATCAACGTACATTGTTCTTAAATGGTTGGACATCACAACGACGAGGAAACATATGATTAGAGCAGTTCACAATCGTGTGGTTCGGCTAAAGAATAGTTCTCTATGTTTATTTTTTAGAGAGGCGGAACACGTTCAGCAATTTCAGTTGAGCAACGACCGTGAAGATATCTATAGAAAAGAGATAGGCATGATAAGTTGCGCTTAAGTTCTAACAACGGAATTGAGTGACTTACGCTGGGGCGTAAGCGTTAGCTCACTGTTCTCTTTTGCATCCTATCGAGTACGTGTAGTGCAGTTTTGGATGCGCCTGACCAAATATGGGAGTTGGACTCCATTTTAGGACGAGCAGTCTTTTTTCATGCCCCTCGATAGTATAGTGGTTAGTATACCCGCCTGTCACGCGGGAGACCGGGGTTTGATTCCCCGTCGGGGAGCCTCTGGCGCAAGACTAATGACCTTGCCCGGGAAAAACAAATCATTACGGAAAATTTAACAAGCATCAGGACTTGCTAAATAAGCCCAAGACCGGTCCCCGGTTGTAGTGCCGATGATGATGATGATGAGTAGTTTTTCATCGTGAACGACATCGAGGAAACAGAGAAGGTGGCCTACTTTAGTTTAGTTTAGTGAGGGCAGAACCCTCATTTATTTAGCTTAATGCAAGCTTGAATTAACTTAAATTAAATTAATATAAAAACCTTACAGACTATTTTAAATCTACAGTAAGAAGGAGGAAAAAAAACAGGAAGGTAAAGATGACTGGGCGATAGGGGGGTAGGAGGCTAGGGAAGTGCGAGTGTATGGTGGTAAATTCGACATTTGTGAGACAGTGATAGTGAAGGGCTGGGGGGAGAGGTTGAAATTGTGGGTGGGAGTGGGAAGGTGTAGAGGAGTACGGCGGTGCTACGAACCACACAATCCACCATTGGCCGAGATGTCGTCATTCCACCAAGGAACACACTCACCTATAGGTAAATTACACGTGTCCTCAAAAGCCCCCACCACACCCGAAACGAAGGTAACATACATCTGGGAGGCAATAACCCCACGTGCCCACAGACACGTGGGTCACAAGTCCGACCAATCGTCCTACGCCTGCACGGCGATCAAAGGACACAACAAATTGGTAAACAATGCCTTACCAAGGACGTTTAAAGCATCGTCCTACATTCCTGAAAATAATTCTATACATCATACAGGCATCGTAAATTCGAAAACCTGATTGGCGCCCCTGTTAGCCAGGTTACCAGCAAACGTGCAAATATAATCTGAGCCTTGCCGCCAGCTAAGATACGGGACACAGTTACCATTGTATACCGAAATCCCTTATAGCACCATTGTCCTAATTGCGCTGCAGGCTATTAAGCAGCTACACAATGATCCTATGATGCCTCTTTGTTCCTTCCTCTCTTCTCAATTCCGTTTTCACATGACCTTCGCTGCATGAGAAAACAATAGATCTATTAGCACACGTTCTAAGATCAACCAGAGAGAACATTCGAGATACAGGATCCGCGCAACGCAACCGTCGCGATATACAGTCGTCAATTAGCAGTCTACTTCGATAGACAGTCGTCACAGAGAACCCGAACGAGGAGGTTAGTCCGCGCCGCGAAACCCGTTAAATTAACCGAACATTACGTACTCTTTCACCAGTGCTAAAGGACGAAATATCAAACGTGTGCATGTAATAAAAAAAAGTGTTATTTAAAACCGTAGCTGTAGTGTGCGTTCCTAGCGTTTTGTTCCTAAGTGTTCTTCCTTAAGTGTTTATCCGTAAGGGATTGTAAATCATTGGTATTTCCTGTAATAAAGAGACAAAATAAACAAAGTAAATAAAAAAACCGAATTTTCATTTGTGGCAGATTCGCTTCGTTATGTTTCTTTTGCGAACAGTGTTCGGCGGAACACTTCACCGTCATCATCAAACATTCGAATCGAGCACAAATCCGCCAAAGGAGAAATATTTTGATGGTAGGAGACGAGAGGTAGGATTGCAGCGTAGAGGGAATTATTGCAGGGAGGGGGGCGAGGTTAGCACGGGTTTCTTCTGAGACGTCGTTTGAGAGCAGGAGTGGAAAGGTTGAAATCGAAGGAGGTGGGGAAAGAGCTGGCCTGTCGTAACATACGCAAGATGGGTTCGTTAGTGTCGTAAGAAGTGTGATGAGCGGGCACGTAAAACAGTCGAGGGTTCCGCACATTGCGGGGGTTTGTATGAAATGTTAAAGTGGAGAGCAAGCTTGGGCATTTGATTGAGCCAGACAGAAGGCGATGGACAAAGATGATGTCGGCATGGATTCTGTGCTCCTCAAGTGTGTTGAGATTGATTAGAAGGAGTCGGCCTATGTATGGTGGTAGGGTGAGCGGGTTTTGCCAGGTTTTTTTTTTTTTAATAGACTTCTCTCGGGAGAGGCGAACTTATAGCGCCGAGTGGGCGCCCCGTGATGCCATCAAATAACTGTTGCAGTTCTTTTTGAACAGTTGCAGGTTGTAACGCTCTGCGAACACTCGCGTGGGAAAGGAGTTCCACAGCTTCCCCGCTCTGTAACGGAACGAGTTCTGATGCAGGGATGCTCGCGCCGTCGGGAGATGAACCACAAACGGGTGCGATCCGTCGGATTGTCTTGTGGAGCGCATATAAGCCGAATTGCGTGGAACAATACCACGAATCTCCGAAGAACAGCACCCATGATAATATCTGTAAAACAGACAGAGGTTGGCTTCGCGCCTTCGATGTGATAGCGACTGTAGTCCCGACGTCAGCGCCGAGTCCCCGATCAGGCTGATCGCTCGTCTCTGTATCCTATCAAGTTGGTCGAGGGTATGCTCAGGAGCAGAGCTCCAAACACGAGAGCAATATTCGAGCGCGGGTCTAATTTGGGATTTATAAAGGAGAAGAAGTTGGGCCGGAGTAAAATATTTCTTGGCTCTAAATAGATAGCTCAGTTTTCCTGAGGCTGACCTGGCGATACTCGATACGTGCTTATGCCATGATACATTCCCACAGACCGTGACGCCGAGCAATCTCAAACTTTCCCCAGCCTCGAGGGCCTGGCCATTCATCATCAGCTGTGAAACCGATGATCCACTTTTCTTGGTGAATGTTGTATATTGTGTCTTCGCTGCATTGAAGTCGACGAGATTAGCCCGTGCTCACTGCAGGACCCTATCTAGATCCTGATTCAGAGAGTCAATCTGTCTCCATCTCAGCTGATGCGACGCGAATGCAGCAATCGGCCGAACATTCGAAAAGGAGGCAACAAGCGTACTATCATCCGCAAAACGGTTATCCGTTGCCTCCAACAAATCATTTATGTGAAGCAAGAACAAGGTTGGAGCCAAAATAGAACCCTGGGGCACCCCTGAATTAACAGGATACAGATCCGAACACTCGCCGTCCACAACAACCCGGATCGATCGATTCTCGAGGAAGCTCCTCGTCCAGTCGCAAAGCTGTTGGGAAAGTCCATATGAACGAAGTTTTCTTAGCAATGCCCCGTGCCAGACGCGGTCAAAAGCACTGGAGATATCCAATGCGACCGCCCTTAACTCACCATGCCGTTCAATCGCAGATGTCCATATATCGATTATAAGTGTCAAAAGGTCTCTCGTGTACCGCCTGCCACGGAATCCGTATTGACGATCATTCAGAAGTCCGTTGCACTCCAAATACTTAACTAACTCTGTATTGATGACTTTTTCCATTACCTTAGATTAAATAGACAGTAACGCTATCGGACGGTAATTTTGTGGGAGACACTTTTTCCCCGTCTTTGGGATTGGTTGAACTCGAGCGATTTTCCAGCAGGCAGGAAAGGTCCTCCGTGCATAAGATAAGCGGAAGAGTCTGCCAAGAACCGGCGATAGTTCTGGAGCACAGTTCTTAAGGCCTACTGCTGGTATTCCGTCCGGGCCGGTTGCCTTCCTACAATCCAGTTAACGTAGAATGTGTTGAATATTGCGCGGACGAAATCTCACATCCCGCATGGAAGACCGTACCGGCGCGATCACAGGTGGCTCCCAAAAGCCGGGATCGAGGTTTGAATTCGCGGAAAATAAACTCGCGAACACATTAGCTTTATCCTTTGAATTTGTGACTAACGTTCCGCTGTCTGCAATCAACGGGGGGAAAGAGGAGGGTGCGAAGTTACTGCTGACAGCCTTTGCCATTGACCAGAAGGAGCGCGAACCAGTTGGGCACCGAAGGAGCTTATCGCTCACCCTGTCGTTGTGAGCTTTCTTCACGGTATCAATGGCCTGGTTGCACGCGTTTCTGATTCTAACAAAATTCGTTCTGTTAACATCGGTGCGACTGAAGGGCCAATGCTTAAAAGCTCTGTGTTTTGCCGCTGTAATTTGCTCGCATTTTTTATCAAACCAAGGTTTATCAGACGCCAGTTTAGTCCACGGAGGGCAAAGCGTAAGAAACGACGTTGAACGCCCTCGATCCTACGAATGTGAGACAATTGATACGGGGACCAGACCTGAGTAGCATAGTTGTGTAGAGTGATCGGGTGACGTAGGGGTTAAGGAATTCCTTCGACCAGCGTTTTACAAAGCCATTGGCCTTAAGGATTATGTCATCGATATGTGCGGTAAATCTAAGCTCCTTGTCGCATAGGAGGCCCAGGTCGCAAATCGATTCAACCGATGTTATCGGTTGGTCCAGCAAGAGATAGGAAAGCAGCTGGGTGGGGGAGCGCTTCCGAGAGAAGGTGATTGTGTGACATTTGGCGATATTCAATTCTAGGCAATTATTTTGGCACCAAATCGAAAAGCTGTCAAGATCCGATTGGAGAAGTGAGGAGTCTAGGGGAGAGCGGTTTGACTTGAAAATGTTGGAATTATCCGCGTAAAGCGAGATGAGCGAGTGTTTGATGCAAGAGCCTATGTCGTTTATGGTTAGGATAAATAGGAGGGAGCCGAGGTGACTGCCCTGGGGGCTACCTGAGTTTGGAAGAAAAGGATCGGAGAGGGTGGATCTAAATCGCACGCGACAGATTCGAGAATTGAGATAGGATGAGATCCACTTAATCAACAGGGGTTCAAAACCGAGGGAAGATAATTTAAAGAGAATGCGGTTATGGGAGACTTTGTCGAAGGGCTTGCTAAAGTTCGTAGTGACTACATGTTGGTAGTAGTGGACCTGCCGGTGAGGAAGCCGTGCTGGTTAGGAGAGATGATGGGTGTGCAGCGAAAACATAACGCATCATATAGAAGGCCTTCGAACAGTTTAGGAATGTGCGAAAGCTTAGTAATGGGACGATAATTGGATATATCGTTTTTTGGCCCCTTTTTATGTATGGGGGTTATGTAAGAGGATTTCCAAATGTCGGGAAATAGACCTTGTGCAAGGGATAGATTGAAGATTGAAGCGAGCGGGGGAGAGAGAAGAGGACCATTTTTTTAAGAAGATAGCAGGGAGTCCTTCTGGGCTGGGACTGAAATCGTCTTTCAGTTGTTCAAGTTTTTCTATAACTTGGTGTTGTTGAATGTGTAGAGGGATGAGTGGGCTGAGGGAGAATTCAGACATGCCAGTAAAGTAGGAGGAGCTTGGCTCGAACGAGTCGTCCATGAAGGATAGTTTGAAGAAGGACGCGAAAAGATTGGCTATGGTGTGGGAGTCAGTTAGTAGTTGAGCCGTAGAAAAGAGAGGTGGGTAGGATTTCCGTCTGTAGTTGATGAAGTGGTAGAAAGATTTGGGGTCATTGATCAGGTTGAGTTGAGCTTTGGCAAGGTATTTGTGGTAGAGGGAGCTATAAAGCTCGGTGAAGTGGTAAAAGTAACCGAGATAGTTGGAGTAGTCCAGGGGAGAACGCGTATTTAAGAAAGTGTCCCACAACTTATTCCTCATGTTACAAAGTGTGCGTAGTCTGCGGTTATACCAAGGGGTCGATGAGAATGATAACCTGTGCCGGGAATATGGGACATATAGGGATATGGCGTTGTAGATTACTGTGTATGTGGCGGAAATTGGCTTTTCGGAAGTTGAAAGAATATTGGTAGGGGGGAGGTGTGCTGTGGGCTGAGTAGTCGTGGTATAAGGATAAGAGAAGCGGGGGTTGGTGGTTGTCAATAGTTGAGAGGGTGTGGGGGCTAGACACAACTGAGGAATTAAAGGGGTCTGTCGTGAACACAAGGTCAAGTTGTCTGCCCAGGTGGTTTAGGACATTGCTTACTTGGCAAAGGCTAGAGTCGGTGAGGCTGTCTATAAAGAGACACTCCTTGGTAGTAGTGGGGCTTGGGATGTAGTGGGAATTATCGTCAGACAACGTACATTGGAGATGGGGGAGGTTGAAATCGCCAAGGACTACAATGTCGTCTTGGGAAGAACTCAGCTCAGTTAAGCGGTCGATTGCAGCAATAGCGAGTTCGTATGACTCGATAGCTTGCGAAGGCGGTATGTAGAAGCATATGATGTACAAGGATTTTAAGCAATGTTCAATTTTTATAGCGACATAGTCGAGATTCTGGCGCAAGACTAATGACTTTGCCCGGAAAAAACAAATCATTATGGAAAATTTAACAAGCCTCTGGACTTGCTAAATAAGGCCAAGACCGGTTCCCGGTTGTAGTGCCGATGATGATGATGCTAGTCGAGATTGGGAGAAGAAGAGAAGGTGATAAGAGAAGATGTTAGTCCGTTTTGGATGGCAAGCAGCATGCCTCGGCAGGGAGCAGCACGCCTCGGCAGGGCACTTATTGCTATTATAGGACTAGATGCATCAAAACAATTGCGGAGAATATTGGCACCCACAAATCCTGATTTAAAGAAGTACGCCGGCTAGAAAAAGAGCGGAAGGAGCTGTTTGACCACAATTTGATGAGATTATAGAATCCTCTAGATTCTGGAGGACGGAACAAGGTTATTCATCAGTAAAAGGGTATATTTTATCACTGAAATCTTTAGCCGAAAATTGCAATTTTGGAGATTTACAAAAGAGAGCTCTTCGTAACAAATTTGTGTGTGGTATTAACGATAGCGACCTGTGTCAGCAGCTCTTACAACAAAAAAGAATTACATTTTCAGAAGCGTGTAAAAAAGTCGTATAATACGAATTAACAAGAGACGAAAATAAGCAAATTTCACCTGGTGGGATCCTTGCTGCCAATAGTAACACAAAAGTTTATAAGCCACGTGTTCGAGAAAAAAAAACAATACAATTGGGAGTCAACCATGATATAGCGGAAGGTCAAATGGTGGTGGTGTTATTTCATGTGCCGTGTTCGGTAAGTGGACCGTATTCCCAAATCAAAAATCGAAACTAAAACAAACTTGATTCTGTAGTAATTCAATGTAATTTTAGACACATATCATTTTAGTTTCAATGGTATTCAGCTGAACTGTGATGTTTCTAACAGATACACACACAATACACAAACAAATAGTGAAGAACACCGAACGAAAATTGAATAAGAAAAAGCATCAGCCGTATACCAAGCAATAACATACAACTTCTACGAAGAGAAGACATAACGTTGGTCAAACTATCAGAGTAGCGGAGCACGAATTTGAAGTATTGCAATCGTTTAACTACCTTCGGTCAATAGCATCAGCCGAAAAAAATATGGGAGAAGAAATACGCGAATGGCTGATCAAATCCAACAAAGCCTACTATGGTCTATCAAGGCTCTTTAAATCCCGAAATTTATCCAGAACATCCAACCTACTACTGTACAAGACCATGGTCTTACCAGTACTCATGTATGGATCCGAGACCTGGGTGCTCAATAAAAGGCACTCTGAACTCTTAGAATTTTTTGCTCTGTATGTGAGGGAGGACGATTCCGTAGACGCTACAACCATGAGTTGTCTCTACCTTGAAGCTAATGTTGTAAGAAAAATCAAGCTCGGTAGACTCCGGTGGGTGGGACACCTAGCTCGAATGAGCGAAGAGGAGCATGCCTGGAAAGTCCTTTGTGGCAGGATGTATGGAAGGAGACAGCGCGGCAGACCTTGTCTGAGATGGAGGGATGGCATAGACCAGGACGCCCAGAACCCGGGAGTGCCAAACTGGATGACATCTGCTTGAAATCGGGACCGATGGAGAGATTTGTTAAATAAGGCCAAGACCGGATCCCGGTTGTAGTGCCGATGATGATGATGATGCGTAATGGAGTGATATTTCACCGGGCGGCTTATCACTCGGATTTTAGTCATTTTTTACAACAAGTTGGTCTCACTATGAATATATTTTAAAGTCTTACTCAGGCGGGAGTCAGTTATTTATTATAATTTATATAGAAATAATATAATTTATATGGAAATCTTGGTGAATATTAAGTCGAGGATATGAATAAATATTGATACCTATTAATTGACCAGTAATTGCAAAGGGTTAGCGGTGAGAATGTTTGGGTTTCTCTTTACCTATGGGGTAAAGGGAGAGGTGTAAGAGGTAATACTTTCCTTACAGAAGCATGCTGATGCTGTTTATAAAAATAGACCAGTTCCGGGAATTGATGGATGTACAGAGGGCCACTGTAGCACATTTAAATAACAGGGCTAAATAGATGGAAATACGAGACTTGCGGGGGACCTATGGTGGTTACTGGTCTCTCACGTGATGGACGCCTGTCTTTTGGTAATTACGCCGCAGGGGCGCAGGTTCACCAATATTCCTGACACGATGTTAATGGGGCATGACACCCTTATGTATTTGTGACACGGTTTTATTTTAAACTTAATTATTTGTTCTTTGAAAAATTACATAATCTGGTAACAATTGTGTTGACACTTCTTTACTTTAAACTAAACATTTGAGCATTTACTTAATATTTTAATTTGATGGCACGACCGTTCGATGTGGCCACCAAAATTGGACTTCCGACTCCTTTTTTTTCGTTTATTAAACGTGGAGGCCCAACTTGCCTCCCCGGAATCCAGAACGCGATTACTACTGCCACCGAAGCGACAGAATTACCAAAAATTCCATTCATCGCTTCGATGACCATATAAGGTAAGATTCTCTTTAGCATTTGGTCCAACAAGAAAGGGGTGAAACACACACACGATGATTGCCTCTGCAGCTCATCGTGTGTGTCCACAAGTATGCGGACCTCGGATCGATCAAATCTACTAGGTTGCAGCTGGTGCAAGTATCTCATCATAGGGGTTGAAGTGTTTGCACGATCAGCGACTGCGTAAAGCATTTATGCTGATCGTGCACATGTTGGTGGCATCTCCACGTAGTCGAATTCTCGATGGTACTTTTCCATTTTGAGAACTCGACTTGCTTGGGCGATCAGTCATATACCTTCATGTATTTGTCGGTCGGATGACCGATCGATGTAGGCATGTATGCAAAAGGAAAAGCTAAAACATTTCCTGCATGTGTGCGGCTGGCGCGTAGGGGTATATCTCATTGATATAGTTCGAGCAATGTTGGTTGCTAGGTGATGCAACCAAATTGCCTTTATGTGTGGAAGATACCTGTTACATGGTGGAAATTGAACCGAGACATGTTCAATGGATTGGTTCGGCTCATGTTGGTTGCGTGGTGATGCAACCAAATTGCCCATAAGAAACATGCCTGTTTGGTGCTGATGAATTTGGCATCAGCAAATATTGTGCTTTTAATGCATTTTAAGACTTTATGGTTCAATTATAAACAGGTAAGTACTTGCTTTCTAGGTTTGTATGCCCTAGGTGGGAGTTTTTACATACTCAGTGGGAAGATGGTTGGTGGCGTTCAAGGCAACCGCCACAGATTCACGTAGGAAAATACTCTTATCATTTGTTTGATGATTGCTCTAAATGGTGACATTATGGTGACAGTTGTTTTAAATAAAAGGTTGGCTAGATTTTTTTTTATGTTTTTGTAATAGTCTTTCGGGGTTGTATACGTTTCCTCCTTTAATTTATTTTATTTTATTTTACACCGATTATATTTGTTTTTTATATCAGGTGTCAAGATGATCGAATCATTATACCTTGTGTTGCTTGATTAAGCCAATAAATGGGGTGGTAGCCCAACTAAACTAAACTAAAGTTGACACCTCATACAGATGGCTTCACTTTCCCTTATTTTCGTGTACATTTTCGTCTTCTTACTTGGGCATCTGCAGTTTCTTCAACGCGTTCGTTTTATATCGGGTTTTCCAATAGGGACTTGACAACTTTGAATTTAATTTGTGAACGCACCCTTTCACTAATCATCGAACTGTCACTGTCAATTTATTCAGTAAACTCAACATTTTTAAGTTAAGGTTAAGTACACGAACGAACAACGTTTGCAAATTATAAAAATTTACTACCGAAAAAAAGTTGTCAAGCCCCTATTGGAGAACCCATTACAAAGACACACACTTTGAATTACTGGGAAGATCATGGAACTTAGGTGCTATAAAACGCCGTACTGTCAAGAAAATCAGCATTTTCTAGCTGTTATCCGTGAATGAAATAATATGGCACCAATTATAAAGTGTCATTTACGTTGCTTGTATTTTTAATTATCTATTTATTCTATAAAAAATTTTCTCCGGGTAACAAAGAAGCGAATATGAGTTGGAGCAAAGCATCATTGAGACACATGTCACATACTTTGTCTGAGCAAACAGTAAATTATAAAAGATAATGCGAAACATTTTATAAGGCATATTGTTAGTTTGTTTCTTTTAGTTGCTGTGCGAAAAAACAGGACTATTTGAAAATTCAAAAGAAAAAAAAAATACCGTGA
Organism: Microdon myrmicae; assembly: GCA_963931805.1. Lineage (NCBI taxonomy): Eukaryota > Metazoa > Arthropoda > Insecta > Diptera > Syrphidae > Microdon > Microdon myrmicae. Next base: position 115,485,600 of record OZ007500.1, read on the forward strand.
TAACCTTTATTGGTTTCTGTCATCGACAAACTGTCTTGTTCGTAAACTTAGTCTTTAACCACAAACGATTTACGTGAACCGGAGCCATATAGACCATAAAAAACCGCCACTAATCTAATATTTTCGAGGACAGTATTGCGTAATACGTGAGACATTGTTAACCTTGCTTTCTTTGCCTTAAGCATTTCCAAATTGTTTATATGTACAATAAAACATAAATTGGTCATTGTATATCAGATTATTTTATCAGTCTCAGCTTCTGGTTATATGAACTAAACTAATTCTCAAGCAACTGCCTATTGTCTCAATGGCAACGGACTAACGTCATTGAGTTATCGAAAATCCATTATTATCTTCTTAAACTATGAAATAATATTTATAACTTAATCCGTAGACGTAGACACGTTATACTATTTACATCGTACATTTCGTAATCTATCTTGAGATGAGAAAAAATTTGCAAATGGAAAATCTGTTATTTGAATGTTGTGGATGAAAAACGAAAATGTTTATTTATTTACAGGTGTGATTACGGCAACACGTCTCACGCCACTGATATTTACGGCAGAGAATTATTTTGATAACCTGGAAAACTTAACCCGCCTAACAGGGACAGACGATAAGACGCGTAAGTGCAGAACCGAAAAACACAAGTGCATTACAGCTCAACGTAAGCAGTAGACATACCTTATCTATTTTTTGTAGGTTGTGCCGATAATATGATTTCGTTCTTCCCATTTCCCGGATTTTGTTATTCTTTTTTCCAGGTTGTGGTCTCTCAGCACTATCTTTGTTTCAAGATTTGATCAAAAACTCCGCGAAATATTTAACATTTGTTGACTCTTTAAATCCATTTTCAATTTTTTGTGCTATTGCCAAGGTAAACTAGTGTTACGCATACAAATTGCCACCCCAAAATATTTACCCATTAGCACCGCCCTACACAATGATTGAAATCACTTAACGTGAATTCACTTGTGTGGTGTAATGTATGATTGATCAGCACACCACATTATTTATGGCTAAACCTGTGAAAATGCATAAGTCCTGAAATGCAGATACAGTTGGGTACCCACACCTGAATAAAATCGTTGATGGCAGAACAGACAAATAGCACTACTATTAGGTCCACTTGCTTCTTGAACATTGCTGGAGTATAAGCGCAACGTACCCTGTCTATGTCTTCTATTTAATTACTCGGTCATCTTTTGGATGAAAATCGTGCTGAACAGTTCTGTGAAATTATTTCAGGATCTCCACCACTCACCGAATGACGATCGACCAGCGACACTTTTCGAATATCTTTCACGTACCATCGACTGGATATAAATTAACCACCCAACTTCCGAGATCGTCGTTCTTGGCGACTAAACTCCAACTGGTTGGTACATGTTAAGAGAATTGACGAGCCTGGAAGACAGGCCGAAACGTTCGCTGTTAGCCACAATTTAACTCAACTCGCGGAACAAGCTACGCGAGTGCCGGATACCCGAAGTGATTATGAGACCACCCTGGATTTTTTTTGACATCCGAACCGAGTGTTTATACCGTGGAAGTGACTGCACCACTGGAAAACTCCGATCCCTGCTGATATCAGTTGCGCAATTACTTCTATTTCAAACAAATGACCGAGCCAAGCAGATTCGCCATGTACGGAGGCATGGATCTGTTACGTAATTAACAATGTTAATTATCACCCCCCCCCCCCCCCCCCCCCGCTACACCTAAACCAATAGGGAAATTTGCGTCCTGATCCCATAAAATACACATATATCCAAAAACAACATTATCCTACACCTCAATAGCAAATTTTCTAATTCAAATATTTTCCCCTAACAAAAGACAATTCTATCCCAAAAACACTTCTCATGGTCAAAATTTTCCATTGTACTACATACAAACACTTTCCACCCATTTCATCCCCTATCTCGCATTTTCGTACTTCTTAAATCTCTTAGCGAGGGCCTTTGAATATTTTTCACACACAACCAGGTACAATGACTCTTGCCAACAAATTTGCTACCTTATGTACGGAACACCTGAATTCGCTGAAAGGGGTCAGGTTCGTGAGAGCCAAACCAATTTCGACGAATCGATAAACGATACGGTAGGGGGCGAAATTCTGTCCTCGTATATGAGGGCAGGAATGAGCGATTGATTCTCCCCCAGTTGTAATTGGAAATCGTTAACGCTCGTGGATCTGTGGGGAGGAAGTAATGTGCCTAACACGGACACTAGGTTCACTTCCTCCTCCATCATAAATTGTTCACGCGAACACTGCTCACAACGCAAGGGGGAAGAAAACGATGGTTGACCTTCGCGACCGAGCGGACACAACACAGAAACAAAAACACTCCGGCGATGCTATTTATACTTAAACTTTTTATTATGAATGGTCCTTACTTATACTGGTGTTGGCTGATTTTAATAGATTCTTAGACATTCCACACACGAACTGCGGCACAAACGTTTTAACCCACCTTACCTGCGCAGGTACGGTGGATGACGAGCGACCCAACCGCTCTGAAGATTGAATTACGACTGCAGGGTGTGCACTCCGAGCACACCCTACACGGGATACTGAACGGCTCGACCGCTCCGTCCAGTGGTTGGGATAAGACTCCAACGATATCCTCTCCAATAAGGATATCGTTTTTTTTTTACCTACCACCAGGGAAACGTAAAGTCTCTCTTGGTGGTATAGGAAACCAGATCTTGTAATAAAGGTCATGGTGGTATGTGTGGGATCGTTGAGATCAATGCTATTCACACGTGCAGTGGAACAACGAAACAGGCAGGCGGCAAGGACAAAAGAAAAGGCGACCAAATGGTTCGCTCTTTAATGAGGGTCATGTTTATGCAACGTCGCTATGACGGACGTTGGAAAAAAGGTGTTAATGGGATACGATACTTTATACCATGGAAATTGTATATCGTATCTTGGGTTAATTGCCGATACGCATCCCTTGTTTGCATTTAGGTATGCCAAGCAATTAGTGGTGGCGACGAAAGAAATGCATCATTGTTTGTCTATTGAATCGCTAGTGTTGCAGCTGTAAAAACAAGCTGACGACATAGTATTTTAACTCAGACAAAGGGTATCGAATGTTTGCTATTTATGGTGCATGTGCACATTAAGGATCAATTTTAGGAATTTCAGATAATGCTTGAAAGCATTACATGTCCTTGGAAAAGGAAACGTTTTCTGGGGCAAATGCAAATGCATTGGCGGGAAACAATGGGAGTTATGGAATTCCTAAAAAGGTCAAGAAGAATTCTTACAGAAAATTGTATGCAAAGGGATGCAATGAAAAGGTAAGTTTTCTTTATAGGGATTTTAGGGTTATAATAATTGGGTCTGTTTGATGCGTGAAGCATTTAAGATGCTAATGCGAATTGCATTAGCGAAAGCTGGTGCAGACCCGGGTTGTGGTTATGGGGTTTTTTTCAGGAAGGCGAGCCGTGGGATCTGGCGGAACCGTCACAGTACTCCCCTCCCAGTGACGTAGTCACGAAAAAAAGGTAGGGGCGAAGGAATGCTCGATGGTGGGTGCTGTGGTGATAGGGGGCTTGCTTCGGAATGCGCTGTGGTAATGTTACGGGACTGTCGTGGTGACCAGTTCCTGGTTATTGTTTGGGCCTTTATCGATAAGATGGATACAGTTGTTACCGCTTGATGTCATCAAGGGCAAAGGTGTGCGGCGTGGTCCATAGGCCTGTTATGGGTCTCATGGACCAACAGGCTTTTCGCCCGATTAGGTCGGAACCCATCGGAAATTCGCCCACATCCGCAGTGACGAAATAGCGTGTGCGAGATGGAGGGGAACTTATCCCAGGGTAATTCCCATCCACAGTGACGGGTTGCCGTGTGCGGAATGGAAAGGTACCAAGTCCAGAGCCGGTGTCTTTTCTCCATACGTTTGTATGGCGACTTGTTTGCCACTGGGACTGGTAGAGGAGGGCGGGCCCTGAATTGCACGTTTTACCTATCGAGGGAGGCCCGGTACATTGGTGTCAATGTAGCGGTAGCTGCGACCTCGACTGAATGGAAACTTGCTGTGAGGTGCCGGCCGTCGCGCTTATTAAAAAGAAAATAGGGGACTTTGGTTAGGGGGCTCCTGGTGGGTGGTTGATTGTGTCCAACCCCAGGGCGCCCTAGGGTTATTAGATGTGCGCTCCGAAGTATTATGCACCTGATAAGTGTAGGGCGGCGTAGAGGGGCGTGTATTGCCTTTGGTTGCCGCGGTAGGTGAGCCATGGTGGCTAAAGATTAGGGTATCTGCATGGGGTGGTCAGGTATATTGTTTCAGTCCGGTGGTATCGATTTGATTTGTCGACCGGTGTTGCTGAGACATTTGGGAGACGTTAAAAGATCTAAGGATGAAGGTCCTGGAGTTTAAATAAAGGAGCTAAGCCAGGTGTCTTGCTAGGTGCTGCTACGCGTAGTAGCTGTGTTACGAGGGAAGCTGGCTTGCTGAAATAGGGTGGAAGGTCAAGGAGGGTTGCATGAAGGCTATGGTTGGCGAGCATGAGCGCCAATATGCAGAAAAAAAGACAGAAAAGGTTGAGATGTTTCACGAGAGGCAAAACCGGGTGTCCTATAGATTATATGCTACACGTAGTAGCTGTTGTTACGAGGGACCGGTTTGCAGAAAATGGGTGTTGAGCAGTGGCGAGCGTGTGCGCCAATATTTGTAAAAGGGCCTTGAAAAACAAAGGTGGGCAGAGGTGAATTTTGCCTGTATTAAGGAAGACCAGAAAGGGGTTGAAATGTGTCGAGCGGGTGTCGACGGAGTCGCAAAGGTTGTATAGAGTCTGAGGTGATCGAGTGAAGTCGCGTGTGTGTGAACGGAGTCGGAAAACGTTGAAAAGCAGTCGAGCGAAGTCGAAGGGAGTTGAAAGGAGTCGCGATAGTCGGGTGGCGTGGAAGGGAGTCTAAGGTGGAGCCAGAATTGAATGTGAATGAGCCGAGTCGTGTGGTGTCGTGTGGTATATTACGAAACAAGGTTGTGCTTACTCAATACCCTGAAGGGGCTTACAAGGTTTTTTTTTTTTTTTTAAATACTTATTAAAAGGGTATTTCTTATTTTAATTTTACAATGGTTCTAACCTCTGACGAAATTAATGCGGTTTTTGCATTGGGCTGGTGATTAATAGTGTGTAACGATCCAATTTGCATACGGTTTTAATTTGCTATACCAAACTGTGTAAAATATACATCCCGTGATTGTTAAGTTGGCATTGCAATAACATGGTTAGCTGATTTTTAACAATTTGCTTTTAAGATTATACAGTATTTTGTTAATTAATGATTTGGCAAATGTGGAAGCTCTTCCATCTGCTAGTGAAAAACATACTTCGTAAATTATACAATAATATATAAGTTTGTGTGCCATATTAGGTATTTCTTAAATTTATATTCATTGTACGATACGATTGTATCCCTGGAAAATCTTGAATTGGAACAGATTTAAAGTGTAGTTACTGCGGCTAATAAAAAAAAAATTGGATAACAATGTTGGTATATTAATCTATATATGATTTCTTATTACACTGTACCGTATATAAATATTTTCCAATTATACGCTAATGCAAGATTTCGAAAATAGTTTGCCTTTGTCGTGTCACAAGTTAAATGATTGAGTGTACTATGTAAATCAAATAATTTGCTTGTGTTTCGCAAATCCATATCTAAAAGAAATTATTCGGATGTTTTGATTTTTAAAAACGCACTGAATTTATTTGATTTTGGTGCATCTGTTTTTGCGTTTTAATGTATTGAAAAGGAAAGATAATAGCAAAACTGAGTAGGTGTAACATTTAATATAAAAATATTGTCTTTTTGGTACGTTACTAGGTTACAAAACAAAAAAGAAATGCACCTATATAAATGTATATATTTCCGGACATATATCCATCCATATAAATGTCAATATCTTTTAAGCATACTTTATGAAATTTAATTATTGAAAACAATGTTTCGGAATTTAAATTGGAATGAATAGCTTTTTAATAGTTAACTCAGTTATACTCTTTTCTAACACTGGTAGAATAACTGCCTCTAACCAGTTGTCTACGTTACAATAGAAAAACGTTTTACCTTTATTTGAAAGGGGTACATAGTTTCCGTGGGTTACTAGAAACACAATTTCTTTGATTTGTTTATAATTAAAAAAAATTTGATTTAAATTTTAAAACTCATATTAGGGTAATATTTTATACAATTGACATTAACGAATTTCGAAACGAAGGCTTTAAAAATTGAATGAAATTTGAATTTTGTGGACAGCTATATCTCAAAAATTAAAATCTACACTTAAGTTATGATAAAAAAAAAGGTATAAAGAAGAGCCTTCACGTCTGGTGCGGTCGATTTATATGCGTCTAAAGTGGTTACAATCTCAATAAGGTCGTGTCTTGCTGATATAAGAAAGTCGGACATATGGGTGTTTTTTTACTCGGGTTTTTTTGCCTCGTCTATCGCTGAAAAGAAACTATTTATTCGTTGTTTTATAAAACTTACGGAAAAGGGTCCGCTTCGATTAGCAATTGCAGAAGATCAGATGTGTTCCAGCAATTAGTACTTGCTTCGTGTATACTGATCTTTGTTTTTTTAAACAGGTATCGTTGGAAAGAAGGAAACAAACTCCTGACTGTATGATGAGTTCTCATATTTAGTAACTTTATAAATTGAACGGCATGAAGTCGGGCTCTTCGCTGTCGGTAATTTGTCCTGAAGTTCGGTCTAATTGAAGGTCCTTAGCTCTTCAACTTCTGTCGGGGTTTCGCATGTCCTGCTAGTAGTTGCCACGTCCTTTGATTTAAAATTGTGGGTTTCTAGGGGGAGTGTGGTAAGCGTTCGCTGCTGCTATTGATATCCATCTCATCGACGTAGGACTTGGTGGGCACTAAACTTTCGGATCTTATTTTGTTGTAAATATAATTCTCCCTCGCCTAATTCCTTTGTGCATTTGGATAATCGCGAACATTTCTTTTGCGAACGTAATACTGCTTTTTTAACAAAGTTAAATGGTTTGAGCAGGTATCGCGAAATTTCTTTAAAAGTTTCGCATGTGATGTGTAATCACATGCAGAACGTTCGGTTGAACTTATAGTTTTGTTTGACGAACAAGAAAAATCTTACCGAACTTGGCTGTTGTTGTGGAGGTGATTGGTGCTGGTGCGTGTTGGCTGCTGGTGCTGGAAGGAAGGCTGGCGTTGGGGCGATGTTTTGCCCATTGATTATTTTTCGGCAATTGCCGCCACAATTGCTCTCTGTTGTCACTGGAACGAAAAACACCAAGAAACGCAAGTTCGTGCTTCACAAAAAACGCGCACTGTTTTCGTCGACTGTTTATTTTCCGGAAGGCGCGATTGTTCCAACTCGGAGTCACCAATGTGGGGAGGAAGTAATGTGCCTAACACGGACACTAGGTTCACTTCCTCCTCCATCATAAATTGTTCACGCGAACACTGCTCACAACGCAAGGGGGAAGAAAACGATGGTTGACCTTCGCGACCGAGCGGACACAACACAGAAACAAAAACACTCCGGCGATGCTATTTATACTTAAACTTTTTATTATGAATGGTCCTTACTTATACTGGTGTTGGCTGATTTTAATAGATTCTTAGACATTCCACACACGAACTGCGGCACAAACGTTTTAACCCACCTTACCTGCGCAGGTACGGTGGATGACGAGCGACCCAACCGCTCTGAAGATTGAATTACGACTGCAGGGTGTGCACTCCGAACACACCCTACACGGGATACTGAACGGCTCGACCGCTCCGTCCAGTGGTTGGGATAAGACTCCAACGATATCCTCTCCAATAAGGATATCGTTTTTTTTTTTTTTACCTACCACCAGGGAAACGTAAAGTCTCTCTTGGTGGTATAGGAAACCAGATCTTGTAATAAAGGTCATGGTAGTATGTGTGGGATCGTTGAGATCAATGCTATTCACACGTGCAGTGGAACAACGAAACAGGCAGGCGGCAACGACAAAAGAAAAGGCGACCAAATGGTTCGCTCTTTAATGAGGGTCATGTTTATGCAACGTCGCTATGACGGACGTTGGAAAAAAGGTGTTAATGGGATACGATACTTTATACCATGGAAATTGTATATCGTATCTTGGGTTAATTGACGATACGCATCCCTTGTTTGCATTTAGGTATGCCAAGCAATTAGTGGTGGCGACGAAGGAAATGCATCATTGTTTGTCTATTGAATCGCTAGTGTTGCGGCTGTAAAAACAAGCTGACGACATAGTATTTTAACTCAGACAAAAGGTATCGAATGTTTGCTATTTATGGTGCATGTGCACATTAAGGATCAATTTTAGGAATTTCAGATAATGCTTGAAAGCATTACATGTCCTTGGAAAAGGAAACGTTTTCTGGGGCAAATGCAAATGCATTGGCGGGAAACAATGGGAGTTATGGAATTCCTAAAAAGGTCAAGAAGAATTCTTACAGAAAATTGTATGCAAAGGGATGCAATGAAAAGGTAAGTTTTCTTTATAGGGATTTTAGGGTTATAATAATTGGGTCTGTTTGATGCGTGAAGCATTTAAGATGCTAATGCGAATTGCATTAGCGAAAGCTGGTGCAGACCCGGGTTGTGGTTATGGGAGTTTTTTCAGGAAGGCGAGCCGTGGGATCTGGCGGAACCGCCACAGATCTATAACTGATGTGCGTAGTCGCTTAATTAAGTTGATGTAAAAAAAGTAGTTAAAAAGAGTTGGTGTAAAGGAATCGAATAACGTGGTCGAAAGTGTCGGGAAAGCATAGGGTTGAATTTATTTACAACCGCATTCTCGTATAAACTTAAGAAGTCACTTAAATTATATTGTGACGCATTTGACAATCAGTACTGGAATCTTCGAGAAAATCCGAAACAAAGTACTAGATTATTTTAGGAAGTACTGGAAAACTGGAATAGAACATTCAAGACTATGGAACGAACGGAAACGATACACCAAATCAGAATGAGGAAAAACGGTATAAATACGTCGCACGTAGATCGGGAGTTAAGTGATAAAAAGGAAGTAAAGCAAGCGATAAGTAGAAAGTAATAAGTAAGGAGTAAGCAGTGAAATACGCGATAAGTACGAAAGCGATAAGTCAAGAAATAGTTGTGTACGGTAAAAAGTAACGGTTGTGATTAACGGACTAATAAAGTGTTATATTAATTCAAAATCAATTTAACGGCTCTTATTTATTCAAAATAATTAATCCAGCGAACCCTAAGCTCGCTACAATATAAATCATTAAGCACTAAGTGAAGTATAATAACACATATATATATATATATAGTAATAGCTGAAAATAAAGTATATCGCAATTTGTTTCTTACAAGTGGTGTATATAAATATTGTGACGCATATGACAATCAGTACTGGAATCTTCGAGAAAATCCGAAACAAAGTACTAGATTATTTTAGGAAGTACTGGAAAACTGGAATAGAAAAGCCGAGACTATGGAACGGACGGAAACGAAACACGAAATCAGAATGAGGAAAAGCGGTATAAATACGTCGCACACAGATCATGGAGATGAGTACGAAAGTGAAGCAAGCGAGAAGTAAGAAGTAAGAAAGTGAAGCAAGCGAAAAGTAAGAAGTAGAAGCACGTGATAAGTACGGAAGCGATAAGCCAAGAAATCGTTCTGTACGGTAAAAGTAACGGTTGTTATTAACGTTCTAATAAAGTGTTATATTAATTCAAAATCGATTCAACGGCTCTTATTTATTTTTAAATAATTAATCCAGCGAACCCTAAGCTCGCTACAGTATATGTATTAATCAATTTTTAACAATTACCCACATCGTGTATTATTTACTTGCAAATAAAACGTGCGACGACCCACACGTAGTAGAGAATAAAGAAGACAAAGACAACAAATCGAGAGCAGGCAATTAAGGGAGAACCTATAAAATAAAGAAGGCAAAGGATTAGTTAATTGACAGCCGAAGAATAGCAGGAGAACCGTGAGTACACTGAATATTTAATTATATTTGGCCTAGGTAATCGTTGATGGGGTGAAAATTGGCTTTATGGAAATAGTAGGCGAGTGGACTCGGAAGAAGGTAACGAGAAGAGGGGGTGGTGGTTGTCTATAGATGTATGGAGGAAGGGGCTGGCTGAGACAGATGTATTGATAGGGTCTGTTGTAAAGATGTGGTCAAGCTGCCTACCCAAGAGATTTCGAACGTTTTTTTGCGTGTTTCAGCAGCTTTTTTGTCAAGTTTTGTACAGAATTTGATTTGCTAAAGTATCCGTCATTGCGCGTCGTGACGAGTTTTCCAAACAAGGTTGCACGCATTAGCTATTCTTATGATTATTGCAACAGACTGATGGTTCGTGCGCTATGAAGCTAAGAGTCCCCTTGTGGGGGGAAGTATTGTGCCAAACACGGGCACTCCGTTCATCTTCCTCCTGTATCATAAATGTTCCTCCAAGAAATTGTTCGCCGAGTAAAAGAACGAAACGCCGCCACGTTTGTTCACAATTTTGAGTAAAACACCAGGGGAACAACGATTAAGGAAACACATCTAGGAACTGCCAGGCACTGCAGCATGGAAAATTAAACACTGGTGATGTTGTTGAAGTAAATGTTCTTTTATTGGTTTAGATGTATCCAAGTATTTTGATGCATTTATTTTGTTATATTCGTCATTATCTTTAAAATTGTGAAGGATAATTTGTAATTTTTCAGATTGAAGTCGTAAATTAATCTAATGAGAAAATGAAATCACGCGCACACTTCCGCTGTAATTACCCGACGACTTTGTATATCAAAACCGTTACTCACGCGACTCGCGGTTGACTTTCGCGTCCCCGTGTGCACCGGGGAGCGGGAGCGGCACGACCGTGGTGGTCGGCGGATGTAATGGGACTCAACGAGAAACGGCTCGTGCAGAGCCGGCTCGCTAATGGGGTGAGTTTGTGGTGTGGTGGTAGATATCCTCTCCATTAAGCATATGTTTTTACTTACCACCAGAGAAACGTAAAGTCTCTCTTGGTGGTATAGAAAACTAGATCTCGTAATGAAGATCATGGTGGTATGTATGTGATCGCTTAGATCTGTGTTGTTTACTCATGCGCGAAGGCAATGGCAAAACAAAGTAGGCAAGGACAAAGAGATCGAGAAGATCGTTTTATATGAAGTGCATCGCGTCTAAATAAATGGACGACGATGCGTCGAAGAAATGGGGTAAGAGAAAAGATGAGACGAGGGCATCATAAAAGTCTTAGATGAGTGATGCCATTGTGTAAATATACGACTAGACATTGGGAAATGTGCTTATGGTTACGATACTTTATACAATGAAAATTGTATGTCGTATCTTGGGTCGGTAGCTGAAACGAATTTGCTTGCATTTGTATATGCTGGATAATTCGTTTGGTGGCTAAGCACGAAGTTGTGATTGTTTGTTCGTTGGAAAACAAATCATGGGTGAATCTATTGCAGCTGGGTAAATAGCCGTGTTGCTATTATGCTGGTGATGCTAAAGCAATTTAGGTATACGATGGGTGGTCGTGTACCGTATCTTGCTGAACGAAATGGGATCGAATTTTTACATGCGAAGGAATTCGGTTTATGACACTAGACGCCTGTGTTTGCTTTTGTCCCTTGGACAAAAGGCTGCCGAGGCCGTGGAATTGCCAGGGACATGCGGTGTGCACGTGAACAGCGGAATTACTTGCCGTACCAAAGTGCCCGATGATTTAAGGATTCATGATTAGTTAGGGAAGAATTCTTATAGGGAATTTGTATGCGAAGAGATGCATGAAAGGTAAGGTTTCTTTACAAGGACTTTTAGATTATCATCATCGGCACTACAACCGGGAACCAGTTTTGGCCTTATTTGGCAAGTCCTGAGGCTTGTTAAATTTTTCATAATGATATGTTTTTTCCGGGCAAGGTCATTAGTCTTGCGCCACTTTTAGATTATAAATTGCTCTATTTAATGCGTAAAGCGCCACACCCTCACCTCATTTAATCAGTTCGAATCGGCTGTGATCAGTAGGTGTGTAGCAAAAATTATGTTTCTTTACTTTTTGAACACAGCTGATTTTCAGAGCGAGGTAGGGGAACTTGTTGCATTGAATTGGGCGCTCTAAAGAGAGTGTTGCTCCGAGGATGACGAGGATGAGTTGATTCGAGAGTCCGGTGCTAAAGGTTGCTCCACATTTTTTAGTAGGACTGGGCGAAGATGGAGCGTACTTTCGTCACCGACGTTTTCTATCGGTCCTTCACTCATCGCTATACAACACGTATTCCTTACTCCGGCCTGGTTTAGACCAATACCTATTGGCTCTATATAAAATCACTATAATATTGAAATCTTCAACTACTATCGCAAAGTGCACAAAGTTCAGTAGACTTCGATGGATGGGCGACTTCGTCCTATGACCGTAGAGATATCTTCTCGAAGTGTTGACTTTTCTGCGATACACCCTTGCCAATAGCAAACGCGTAGCACCATAGGAGTAGAGGCTTGTATATAAGAGCGGATAATTTGCCTACTTTTGGTATTGATAAAAAATACTACTGTAGGAGTTGACGCACGGCAGCAACAAATTACGTAAACTAAAATCGTACGCAGATAGGCTGCTTAAAAATGTTGTAGCGGCTTTCAAGTTCGCTCACACGCGGGCATCGGAATATCTAATGTGTCAGCTATCCGGACCGATAGGAAGGATTTCTTTGGAAAAGTAAGCTAACCCAAGAAAATAAACATCGTACAACTTTGTACACAGGTATTCTGCCTATAGCCGGCATTTAAATTCGCTTCAAAAGTGTAGCGAAGATTTTCAATAAACTTAAAGGCGCAAAAACTTAAGTTGGATAATCTGATTTCGAAACGTAGTATGTTAACATATGAAATTTTGGAATAGTTTACGAATGCTTAATAGGTATTCACAATTGCTCAAGTCACTTGGAATTAATACTTCCCTTATGAAATGAGATTGAATGTTCCTCGAATAGTTAAGCGCATTTCATACCCAATTTAAATTGAGAGAATTACTGCAGTTGCTTAAGATATACAGAAGTGCACTCCGTCACGTACGAATTTTTCAAGTTGCATCTCAATAGTTTCCCTCCAACCGTTTTACAAAACTTCTAGCACGCGTGACCTTTATTCGACTCAATTCCTCATAAAGGGTAATTTAGGTGATTCTCTTATAACAGGAGAAGGTACGTTATACACCCATCAGATAATCCGTTGATATAAGATAGTGCTAGAGATTTTCGCGCACTTTATCTAGCATCACGTCGCCATCTCATAGCATCTGTTTGCCTATTCGTCAATTACAATTTAAATGAAATTACACTAGCTTTCTCTGAGCTAGTGGATATGTCGTAATCACCAATTGATTGTGCCATGTGACCATGAAGCTAAGCAGCTTAAAACCATAAAATCAACATTTGCTCTCCATAAATTCGTCTGCGTTTAGAACGAGTGTGAACTGCTATAAAATTAGTTGCAATTTCTCTAGACTTCTCAAACAAGTGCAGAGATATCGTGGGAGTCAGTACACGTTCAGTTCACCATGCCAGAGTGCCAAAAGACTAAGTGCTCTCCTGCAATCGAGGAGTGTCAGCCGATCCCCCAATGGCTGACCAAGGATTATTTTGAGGATAAATTGAGAACTTATTACAACGATACGCTTTTGGAGGTTAACTCGTTTACTCCCCGTTTGGCAACGGCTAAGGGTGATAACTATGCAAGTATCATGACCCGGGTCACAGTGCAGTATACATTAAGTGGAAACCTTAAACAAAGAACCAAATCCTATATTGTGAAGAGTTCATTCGAGGACGAGTTCTCTAGTGAGAAAATGAAACCTTATGAAGTCTTCAACAGGGAAATGGAAATCTACGAGTCAACAATCCCCAAGATAAACGCGCTACTCTCGGCGATTGGCAAATTGGAAAAGATGTTCCCGAGTACAATATCTGTTGACAATACCAACGAGGCAATTATTTTTGAAGATCTTACTGAAGCAAAGTATGTCCCCTATGACAGGTTAATCGGTTTGGATATGGCACATATCAAATTGTGCTTAAAAAAGTTGGCCTATATGCATGCTGCAACGGCTGTTATAAATGAACGCGAACCTGGGATATTCCATTCTTATGATCGCGGGTTATTTAACAGGCACACAACCTCGTACAGCCCGTTCTTTGTGGGAGTATTAGACGCCTGTGGGCGGTTGGTCAGCCAGTGGGAGGATTACAAGCATTATGGTAAGAAGCTTATGGCCCTCAAGCCCAAATTGATGGAATACGGTGCTCAAGTGTTTGACCCTATCGATGGGCATCTCAATGTAATGGCTCACGGTGATTTCTGGGTAAACAACGTCATGTTCCGATATGATGGAAGAAACCAAGTGGAAGACGTGCTGCTATTCGACTTTCAGTACTCTTGTTGGGGTTCTCCCGCCATTGATTTACATTATATCTTTAACACGTCCTTAAAGGAAGACCTTCGATTACATCATCAGGATGAACTGTTCCAGTATTACTACATCCATTTCTCTGAAACACTACGCGATCTCAATTTCAAAGCTAAAATACCTAGTCTACATGAATTCCTTCTATGTATGGCCGAGAAGAGCTTTTATGGTAAGGAGTACTAGATAAATTATTATAAATATACTCTTGCACTCACATGAGGCCATTGTTGCAGCTTTCACATCTTCCTGTCTAGTGCAACCTGTGATGATCAACGAGGACACCGTTGATGCCGACTTCTGTTCGTTAATGGGTGAAGACGAGCGAGCTAAGAATTTCAAGAATGGCATCTACAAGAATGAGAAAGTTCAGAAAAACTTAAAGAGGCTACTGCCATATTTTGATCGGAAAGGACTCCTAGATCACCGGGATTAATGCGGCTTAGAAAGAAATACAAATCAAAAGAACGGTGTTGGGCTACAATTCAGTCTTGTCTATTTTTATTGTAAGCGTGAAATTTCATTCGAAATGACAAATGTTTAAATGCTGAAGATTTGACTCCAAGATTTTTTTTTGCTGAGGTAAAGAACAGATGTCTGTTGAAGGAAAGACTTTCTATCTATCTAGCAAATAGAAAATTTAATCTTAACCGTCGCCTTCTAAAGGAAATCCATTTTCTTATTCATCTCTCGATAGGAAATATAGCAATGCTATGGGAATCCTTATATTGAACATAAGAAAACATAATATTGAGCTCTGCATACTCAGGGAAAGATTCCGGACCCGGTACAACCATGAGTTGTACGCGAGCTACCTTGAAGCTGATATTGTAAGAAAAACAAAGCTTTGTAGACTCCGGTGGGCTGGACACCTAGCCCGAATGATCGAAGAGGAGCCTGTCCGGAAAGTCCTTTGCGGCAGGATGTATGGAAGGAGACAGCGCGGCAGACCTTGTCTGCGATGGAGGGATGGCGTAGACCAGGACGCCCAGAACCCGGGAGTGCCAAACTGGATGACATCTGCTCGAAATCGGGACCGATGGAGAGATTTGTTAAATAAGGCCAAGACCGGATCCCGGTTGTAATGCCGATGATGATGATGATGATAGCGTAATGGAGTGGTATTTCACCGGAAGGCTTATCACTCGGATTTTAGTCATTTTTTACAATAAGTTGGTCTCACTATGAATATATTTTAAAGTCTTACTCAGGCGGGAGTCAGTTAAGTTTTGATTAAATTGATTATACATAAAACATGGATAACATCGGGTCGAAATCGGGACCGGTGGAGAGATTTGTTAACTAAGGCCAAGACCGGATCCCGGTTGTAGTGCCGATGATGATGATACTTAAGGAAAGACTACACATAAATTTCCCATCACGAAATTAAACCTTAAGCATTGCACACTAAGGCTAAGATTTCCTATGTACCTTACAGAATGAAACGCAACCTTAAACATAGTCCGCCAACTGAGGGATTTTCTATGTGTTTGGAGAAGGAAACACACCTTTAAGCGTTGCATACTAAAACGACATCGTGAATAACTATCAGTCCTTAAGTATCAATCTAAGTACAGGCCTTTCCAAATGTGTTGCAACAGGAAACAGGGATTGAACAATATATTCTGTGAAAAAGGCTTCTGAAACAATAAGCATTGTCTACAGCGTAATTCCTCATGTTTGCAGAAGGAGATGCACTTTTGAGCATTGTACAATATACTATCTATTACTCAAAAGTGTAACCTTTAACCTTTCTTACTATCGGAAAGACTTCATATCGACCAGTCGAAATTGTAACCCTGCCTACTAAAAAAAAAGCCTTCCTATATAGTTTGCGGGAAGACATGCAACTTTTAGAAAATGTATACTAGAAGAACACCTTCGTGTCCACCTATTATTTTGAAATGTATTCTGAAACCCCATCATGTGAGAGATTTCACATACATCTTTCAACAAAAAACGGAATCTTAAGTATTGGTTACCTCAAAATCATTTTCGTCTACCTGGGGGTCGTCCCCCCCCCCCCCATCACGGGAAAACGGTGCAATTCCTAAAACGTGACTAAGGACATCGTCGGATCTTACAGCCACGGTGTTAAAGGTTAATGGAAATATGTTGTTCGAAAACCCGACTCGACCAAGCAAAGGACAATGAGTCAGATATCGAGGAAGGTAGTATGGTAGCATACATGTATATCAGTAAAATAGCGTATCATAAGTATAATTTACTTTAATTACAGTTAATATCATACCATTGAATATTATAAGAACTAAACGTAAGAGAATTGTTCATATGGATCATAAATAATACACAGTATACACAGAATGTACAGAGAGTTTGTGGTATATGAGCTTGTAGCATATGAGTTTGCAGTTTAAGAGTCGGTGGCGTTTCTGCGAACCGCACAAATTACTATGGGGTTAAATACCTCTTCGCCCAGCTAAATGAGTCATACTTACTGGTGTGCGCGGCCCCACGTATCCACAGACACGTGGGACCAATTCCACTATCGATTCCTCATGCCTGCACGGTTGTCGAAGGACGCTACACCAGAAACGAAGTTGTTTGACGATTTATTAGCTGGGCAAACACAGCGCCGGCTCCTCGATAGTATAGTGGTTGGTATACCCGCCTGTCACGCGGGAGACCGGGGTTCGTTTCCCCGTCGGGGAGCCTCTGGCGCAAGACTAATGACCTTGCTCGGAAAAAACAAACCATTATGGAAAATTTAACAAGCCTCAGAACTTGCTAACTAAGGCCAAGACCGGCTCTCGGTTGTAGTGCCGATGATGATGATGATGAAACACATCGCCACACGCCGACAGCCATCAAAATTCCATGCGATAAAAGTATGGCCAAGAAATAAACAAATTTATGATCTTCTCTTGAACCAACCGCAATTTGGTTTTCCCTTATCGAAAGGACTATTGTGGGAACAGAAAGTAAACAATAAACGAACCGACACTGTTTCTACAAGGAGAGACCAACTTTGTAAAAATATTGAAGCCGAAGATAACGACTTCGGCCGAGGAAATTACCAGGGGCATAAACCACATGCGGGTGAATTACACAAAGGGATACCGCAGATGTGTGAAAAGCCTAACGATCCTCGGCATATCTCCTGCCACATCCATAGCAACGTTCGCGTCTGTGTGTATGGGTGCATCCACACAGTATCTCTACGAACAAAACGGAATCGTAGAACAAATTAGGGTGCGATCTCCTGGAAAGGAGAAATCCCTTGGAATAGAGAGGATACCAAGGGAAGGTGGATTGAAGAGGAAGAAAGAACAACCGGGTGAGTTTCCCTTCCTTCAATAAAAATTTTATAAGTTAGTCGAGTGATAACATCTACCGCGAAGGATCGACCACAGCGAAAAATTAAGTGTGTCGCCGCGAGTTTTTCAAAAAAATAATTAATAAATACATGTTGCGAGTTTTAGATTGTTAAAAGGTGTTTACGAGAAATAAAAATAATAAATAAACATTAAAAGTAATTTTTATTCGCAGACAGTGTTCGGCGGAACTCAGCAATCAAAATAATCCGCCAAGTCTGCAATATAAAAGTTCACAATATAAGAGTTTGCAATATAAGAGCTTGCGGTATAAGTTTCCGTAATGAGGGGTTACAGTGTAAACGTTTACAGTATAAGAGTTTACAGTTTAAAAGTTTACAGTATAATAGTTGGCAGTACAACAGTTTACGGTACACGAGTTTACAGTATACGAGTATTTATTATAACATTTTACAGTATAAACCTTTGCAGTATAATAGCTTACAGTATAAGGGTTTACTTTATAAACGTTTACAGTATAAGAGTTATCAGTATAAGAGTTTGAGGTGTACATGTTTGCAGTATGTAGGGTTATATTTTTGTTAAATTGTTTTTCTTACCTCAATGGGGTGTTTCTAAGGCAGGGTGGCTATATTAATAGGCGATTAGTTTTGATTTATATTTGTTTTATTTATTTAATTTATTTAACTGGTGGCCGTTGCCTGGCCTCTGGATCCCAACTGATCACGAATCCAAAATGTGCTGCCCTTTTATACTCTGTGACAACAGAGATTTGTTAAACATTTTATTTAAAAATTCCAAGAAGCACAAACAAGATTTTGTGTGCTTCAATTGGAATAGGATTCCGGGAAGTTCATAGGAATTTATTTGAATAAATTCCTGGAAGGGGAAATCATGAAATGCATTTAGAGTTAAGCATTTCATGATGTTAGGATTATTAGGAATTGAATCAATGCACGACAAATGGACTTTGGTTTAAATTTATCGTGTATATGATTCAATTGGATTGGGATGTAAGTTAATTTGAAATTGAATCAATGTGCGACAAATTAACTTTTGGTTTAACTTGTCGCTCATATGATTCACTATGGGAATTAGGTTGGGATTATAGGTAATATTGGGGATTTGGATGGGAGTAGTGATTTACAGTATGAGCGTTTACAGTATACACGTTTCCAATATAAAGAGTTTGCAGTATAGGACTTTTCAGTATAACCGCTTGCGATGTAAATTTTTGCAGTATAACAGTTTTCGATATACAGGTTTGCCGTATAAACTTTTACAGTATAAACATTTCCAGTGCAAATGTTTGCAGTAAAAGTATTCGCAATATACGAATTTACAGTATAAGAGTTCGAGGTATATGAACGTCGTATAAGACCTAACAATATAAGAATTAAAAGTATACGGGTGAATGGTATAACACCATGCAAATGTAATACCAAACTATAATGGCAGTTGTATGTGGTCTCATCTCAGTATAACTATAATATCAGTGAGACATATGAGTCAGTCGTCCCTTGGCAGTCGTGGGGTGCGCGTTGCTAACCCAGAGCGAACAAATTATTCGGTGCGCAATTAAAAAATCGATTTTGTATGTTTCTTCCATAAGCAAGTGCATGTCATAACAATGTTTAGAATTGTCGCGTCTAGATTGTTTTATCTAACGATAGTGAAACGCAAGGCAACAAACCAAAACGAAAATCAACCACAAAAACGAACGTTACGCTGCCGTTAAAGGGGCGCAAGAAATAATCAAATGAATTTGGAGATTAGAGTAAAGGAACCAACGAATATAAGAGTGAATAGTATAAAAGTGAAAAGTATACCAGTTAATGGTACACGAGTTAAAAGTATATGAGTAAATAGCATAAAGGTGAACAGTACATGAGTGAACGGTAAAAGTGTGAAAAGTATAAGAGTAAATAGTATAAAAATGAAAAGTAAACAAGTAAATAGCATAAAGGTGAACGGTGCACGAGTGAATGGTATAGTGGTGAAAAGTATAAGAGCAAATAGTATAAAAATGAAAAGTAAACAAGTAAATAGCATAAAGGTGAACGGTGCACGAGTGAATGGTATAGTGGTGAAAAGTATAAGAGCGAATAGTATAAACCTGAAAAGTATACACGTAAATAGCATAAAGGTAAACGGTACAGGAGTGAATGGTATAATGGTGAAAAGTATAACAGCGAATAGTATAAAAGTGAAAAACATACGAGTAAATAGCATAAAGGTGAACGGTACACGAGTGAACGGTATAATGGTAAAAAGTACAAGAGTGAAAAGTATACACGTAAATAGTATAAAGGTGAACGGTACACGAGTGAAGGGTATAATGGTGAAAAGTTTAAGAGCAAATAGTATAGTGAATGGTATAATGTGAAAAGTATAAGAGCGAATGGTATAAAAGTGAAAAGTATACACGTAAATAGCATAAAGGTAAACGGCACAGAGGCGAATGGTATAATGGTGAAAAGTATAAGAGCGAATAGTATAAACCTGAAAAGTATACACGTAAATAGCATAAAGGTAAACGGTACAGGGGTGTGTGGTATAATGGCGAAAAGTATAAGAGCAAACAGTATAAAAGTGAAAAGTATACGCGAGTGAATGGTCTAATGGTGAAAAGTATAAGAGCAAATAGTATACAAGTGAAAAGTATACACGTAAATAGCATAAACGTGAACGGTACACGACTGAATGGTATAATGGTGAAAAGTATAAGAGCGAATAGTATAAAAATGAACATTATACGGTGAATAGTATAAGAGTGAATTGTAAAAGACTGAGTCGTATAACCAGTAAATATAAAGGTACAAAAGGGGCATAACAATTTGTCAATGTCAAAACGACAGCCAACGTTTACACTTTTTATAGTGGTGAAGCTCACTAACGAGCAACGCTTGGTATTAAGTATTAATTTGTTTTATATAAATTATTTATTATCAAGGGTGCAAAAATGCTCATTCACACAGGATTAGTATATTTCAATTTAAAATTGGATGCTTCAGCAAAGCTATATGCAAGTCCGGATTATTAAGTCTGATTTTAATAGCTGTAAGCCCTCAGTCTAGACTGCCAATATTGCAGGGATTCCGTAGTCTTCGACAGCATAGAACTTATTGCTATTAGTCGACAGGAAGATGTGGATGATATATAATTTTTTTGGGAATTGGTTGGATAATCGCTGACTTCCATCTATTTGGGCAAAAGCCAGTTGAATAGAATAGACGAAAGAGCTTCCTCAGCGGCTTAACGAGTAAAGAACACCTTCACAAAAGAATGCTGTGCCGTGAGATGGGAGGTCTGGTCTGTATGTTACACATTAGTCTCAGTGGCGTAGTATTTATGTAGCTGGTCATAGTCACACAGTTGTGTGTCGGTTCAATCGATGCTTCTACACCATTGAGGTCGATGAGTAACATACTTAATATTTTTTCCCGTAAAATTAGAGCAGGATGCAGAATTTAGAATAAATTTCACGGGCCTGTGGTCATGCTTATGGTTTTCATCTATACAAGTCAATTTTAATGCATTCACCATTCATGAGTCTTAGATACAATTGAAACCCATAAAATTCCCTCGTGAAATAAGAATTTTATTAACTTTTAAGTATTACATAGTGAGTGGCTGGTTATAGGACTGCCTTGCTTTTCGTTTTCCCTTGTTGCTTCTGCTTAGCTAACGTCCTATTGTGATCCACTACTGCTGCTGCCGAAAATCGCTGGTAAATTTGACAAAAAGCCCCATATTAAACCGAACAAAGTTCCTAGGAATTCGAGGACATGCAGGCCTGTACTGGAGTTTATCATATCCCTTTCTTTTTCAGTTTCAATAGGCGACTCGTGTTGCGGCGGAGGAGTGCGATGATGTGGTCCTAAGATGTTGTGAATACCACTACCATCATTTCCATGGAAACGATCACGAACTGTGTTAAGTAAATGTTTGACTGGCCCCAAGGTCCCATGAGATCCATGCGCATGCTGATTGTGATTCTCGTTTTCTGGAGGAATTTCTTCAGGATTATCTACTTGGGGTGTGTCTTCATTACCTGTTGGTTTATCTTGACTCTGTTCTATGGCATTATCGTTGGCAATCGGCGATCGGCGGATGATAAATTTGGAATGCGGTTCTTGGTTCTCATAGAGGTTGATGGTAGAAAATGGGTCCTCTGAATTCTTCAAGCAGCATGTCTTGGCATCTGAGGACATCTAGGAAAAGTGGAGCTTATTAGTTATAGATTCGAACATAATTAAAGATGATCGGTTTTGTTTTTTATATTTTATGAATATTTTTTCTTTTATTATTTCTTTTAGTTTTTTAATTTGTAACCAGAAGCAGTGAACTGTAACTTGGGTAAGTGTTATTACAAAGGAGAGTCACCTCAGGGGATCGAAGTGATAAGATGGGTTTGGAGTGTTAAGGAGTAATTCTCCAAAATATGTCTGCAGTGTCCCATAATAAAGATTCATCGTCCCCGGAGGAGGTAATTCTAAGAAAATCTGTCGGCTGTATATTACTTTCTAGACAAAAAATGCCAAATGATAGCTAATCTATATTAAAATTAAACTTACTGTTCCCCACCGAACACTATAAGCTAGACATAAGGTGTGTTGTATCCCGCTACATGAACCCCACTCCACAATCACATAACTCGTTAACCAATTAACGCACATCATGCAATTACCCCAGCTCTCAATCAATTTGATTCTTCCCACAATCGATATCACATATTCAATTAACATAATGCAATTAATGTTCATATCACACAAGTTGCAATACTCATAATATTCATTTGAATACCTTCGTTAATTGTCCAATTATGACGCATTCTCACTTCCCAAGCTGCACGCTAGCTTATTTGCATTTTTTGCCTCGTATTCAAAAACAGGCACTGCACCTGGCATGAGGCATTTTCACACGCTAGAGTATTTCGAATGCATTTTTTGCTTCATATCCGAGAACAGGTGTCACACCTGTCATACGACCCTGCAGGCGCCTTCAATGGCAAAGGCACGCCATTTAACCACAAGGTATTGAGATCTGCAAAAAGCCAGGTATAGCGACGTAATAGTACGAATTAAACGGTACGAATGGCGTGAACGTTGGCAATTGTACTTTAATTGGTTCGGTCAAATCCGAAAACCAATTAAGCAATACAATTAATTAAGCCAAAGTCGCTGCACCTAAAGTAGATCTTCAAAACGACACATCCGTAAATGACAGCAACGGTAGCTTCCCCGGGAATCGGAAGCACGGTGGTGCACCAAGGAAACATTATACTGGCACCCAATTAGTTCAAATACTGTAACATACAACCATTCTCCAACATTCTGCGTTTTAACGAACAACGGGAAAGTGTTACTCCACCCGAGACCACTAACTGACCATATCCCACACCAACCTACCCCCTTAACGACCACTCCCTATATTGCCCAATTCACATTACGTATTTAACTTATTATAATATTAATTAGATTAAGCTAGATTAAGTTAGAGTTAAGTATTAGATTAGATTAAATTAAAAAATAAAAATCCTAGTTTTCTGACCTTTTCCAGGTCAATATTAAAACCTATAATACTCATACTGTCAATATTAAAACCTGTAATACTCATAAAATTATTCACACACTTAATTATGTTTGAAAAATGTGTAATGTATACATGTAAACAATTGTATCACTAGAATTATAAGTTAGCTGTAGTACTTAATGTAAAAATTGATTATTGGTCAAATAAACCCAGTATGTTAAAAAAAAAACCAGATGCCATGCACTCGCTTAGGGAATTCCCAATAAAAATGCTTATGCCTACGAAAGAAAGGCATACGGATAATAACGAATCATCACCGGTGATTTGAAGTGACGAAATATTCTTGAACTAAGGCCACTGCACTTTAAGTTGATCAATTAAAGGGTGATTTTTTTTTTACACTAACGCGCGCACAAAAGGAGATTTTGAGGAAGCGGATAAGGAAAGGCGGTGTCGATGTACATTGGCCTTCAAGGCCTGTTCATCACAACAACGAGGAAACACATGATTAGAGCAGTTCACAATCGCGTGGTTCGGCTAAAGAATGACTCTATGTTTATTTGTGCGCTTGAAGTTCTTTTTCAACGTGAACTGATGCGCATTCACACACACGCGGGAAAATGTCTGAAGGGGCGGAGCACATTGAGCAAGTTCAATTGAGCAACGACCGTGATAATACCTATAGAAAAGAGATAGGCATGATACGTTGCGCCCATGTTCTAATGACGGAAGTGATCGACTCACAGTTGGGTCCCTAATAAGTTTCACTGCTCGTTTTTGCATCCTATCGAGCACGTGTAGTGCAGTTTTGGATGCGCCTGACCCGTTAATTAGGCGCTCGGTTGGATGGAGTGAAGTATTTTTTGCATCCTTAAAGAACCCCATACATTTGGGCGTACATTTCGCAGCTTCACATATGTGGTCGTGCCAATCGAATTAATACGAGTATCGATTACGCGTTCAAAAGTGAATCTGCGATGAGTTGACTGCAAAATGTGTAACAAGTAAATTCGGTTTCTCTATAGCACTGGTGAGCTCCTCGATAGTATAGTGGTTAGTATACCCGTCTGTCACGCGGGAGACCGGGGTTCGATTCCCCGTCGGAGAGCCTCTGGCGCAGGACTAATGAACTTGCCCGGAAAAAACAAATCATTATGGAACATTTAACAAGCCTCGGGACTTGCTAAATAAGGCCAAGACCGGCTCCCGGTTGTAGTGCCGATGATGATGATGATAGCACTGGTGACTGGTCTGTCATCGACTATAAGCGAAGGAATGGATAACGAGACCGAGTTTTGAATATTCTTCACGAATGCCCAGAAGTTTCTACTACTTCTGGGAGAGTGTAGTATTTTTTGTTTCACTCTCTGGTCATGCAAGAACTTTGGGCATTGAATATGCGCATTGTAGTCATTTATAGCTCTTTTAAATGTTTTTTTCCGGTTTTCCTCAATATCGATTGATTTATACAATCAGAAGCTCAACTCCTTAGCCTTAATGGCTTCCCTGCACCTGGCATCAAACCACATATTTCTCTTGGGCTTGATACTCTTCACCCTGCGCGGAATAAAGGCTCACATACAAGCAGAATCGTGTCTGTCAATGTGTTCACTATAGAGTCAACATCGTTATTGACGAAAAATAACGACCAGTTTAATCTCCCAAAAAAGTCGTCCAGATCTCCCCAGTTGGCTTTCTCGTATAACCATACTGTTCTTTTGGGAGTTTTCTCGGTAACGTTGCTGTTGACTCTTAGCTGACACGACACAGTGGTCTAAATTGCACAAGGGTGACGAAACTTCTATTGTGTATTTGTTCGGATGGGAGGTGAGAAACAGTTCCAGTGTGTTGGCGGAATGACCATCTATGTCTGGTACGAGTTGAGTTAAGCTATTTGTATCAGCACAGAGCTGGATATATTGATCTTCAAGTGTTGTGTGTCCGGATTGACGAAGCCATTGAGAATTATGCACATTGAAATCGTCCGCAATAATGATTTCAGTGTGCGGGTATAGGGTCAAGATCCTATCTATAGAATTTTTTTTTTTTTTTTTTATTAGACTTCTCTCGGGAGAGGCGAACCTATAGCGTCGAGTGGGCGCCCCGAGATGCCATCAAATAACTGTTGCAGTTCTTTTTGAACGGTTGCAGGTTGTAACGCTCCGGGAAAACTCGCGTGGGAAGGGAGTTCCACAGCTTCCCCGCTCTGTAACGGACCGAGTTCTGATACAGGGATGTTCGCGCCGTCGGGAGATGAACCACAAACGAGTGCGATCCGTCAGATTGTCTTGTGGAGCGCATATAGACCGAATTGCGTGGAACAATGCCAAGAATCTCCGAAGAACAGCACCCGTGATAATATCTGTAAAACAGACAGAGGTCGGCCACGCGCCTTCGATGTGATAGCGACTGCAGTCCAGACGTCAGCGCCGAGTCCCCGATCAGGCGGATCGCTCGTCTCTGTATGCTCTCAATTAGGTCGAGGGTATGTTTGAGAGCCGAGGTCCAAACATTGAAGCAATAATCGAGCGCAGGCATAATTTGGGATTTATACAGGAGAAGAAGTTGGGCCGGAGTAAAATATTTCCTGGCTCTAAAAAGATAGCTCAGTTTTCCCGAGGCTGACCTGGCGATGCTCGACACGTGTTTATGCCACGATACATTCCCACAGACCGTGACGCGGAGCAATTTCAAGTTTTCCCCTGATTCGAGGGGCTGGCCACTCATCATCAGCTGTGGAACCGATGATCCAGTTTTTTTTGTGAATGTTGTATACTGGGTCTTCGTTGCGTTGAAGTCGACAAGATTGGCCTTTCCCCACTGCAGGACTTTATCTAGATCCTGGTTCAGAGAATCAATCTGTCTACATCTCAACTGGTGCGACGTTGATGCACCAATCGGCCGATCACTCGAAAAGGAGGAAACAAGCGTACTATCATCTGCAAAACTGAACACTTTGTTATCCGTTGTTTCCAACAAATCATTTATGTGAAGCAAGAACAAGGTTGGAGCCAAAATAGAACCCGGGGGCACCCCCGAATTGACAGGATACAGATCCGAACACTCGCCGTCCACAAAAACCCGGATCGATCGATTCTCGAGGAAGCTCCTCGTCCAGTCGCAAAGCTGTTGGGAAAGTCCATATGAACGAAGTTTGCTCAGCAATGCCCCGTTCCAGACGCGGTCAAAAGCTTTGGAGATATCTAATGCGACCGCCCTTGACTCACCATGCCGTTCAATCGCAGATGCCCATATATCGGTTATAAGTGTCAAAATGTCTCCTGTGGACCGCCTGCCACGGAATCTGTATTGACGATCATTCAGAAGACCGTTGCACTCCAAATACTTAACCAACTCTGTATTGATGACTTTTTCCATTACCTTAGATAAAATAGACAGTAATGCTATCGGACGGTAATTTTGTGGGAGACACTTTTTTCCCGTCTTTGGGATTGCCTGAACTCGAGCGATTTTCCAGCCGGCGGAAAAGGTCCTCCGTGCATAAGATAAGCGGAAGAGTTTGCCAAGAACCGGCGATAGTTCTGGAGCACAGTTCTTAAGGACTATTGCTGGTATTCCGTCTGGGCCGGTTGCCTTCCTACATTCCAGTTCACGTAGAATGCGATGAATAGTGCGCGGACGAAATCGCACGTCCCGCATGGAAGACTGTACCGGCGAGATCACAGGTGGCTCCAAAAGGCCGGGATCGAGGTTTGAATTCGCGGAAAATAAATTCGCGAACACATTAGCTTAATCCTTTGGATTCGTGACTAACGTCCCGCTGTCTGTCACCAACGGAGGGAAAGAGGAGGAAGCAAAGTTACTGCTGACAGCCTTTGCCATTGACCAGAAGGAGCGCGAACCAGTTGGGCACCGAAGGAGCTTATTGATCACCCTGTCGTTGTGAGCCTTCTTCGCGGTATCAATCGCCTGGTTGCACGCGTTTGATTCTAACAAAATTCGTTCTGTTAACATCGGTGGGATTGGAGCGCCATTGCTTAAAAGCTCTATTTTTTGCCGCTGTAATCAGCTCACATTTTTTGTCAAACCAAGGTTTATCAGACGAACTTCGTTTGATGGAATGTGGAGTATACATCTCCATCCCCAGGAGAATAATCTCTGATACCGACTCCACGCAAGCGTTAACATCGGAGTTTCCGAAGCACACCTCCGACCATGGAAAGGATGCGAAGAAATCTTGCATATCGTCCTAGTTAGCGGCCCCATACTTCCATACATGCCGAAGCTGCCTAGACCGGTTATTCTCTTGATATGCAAGTGCTTGCGCGACAGATACCAAGCAGTGATCTGAGTTTCCCAGTGGCGCAGAAACCTCTACGGTATAAATACTCGGTTCGGATGTCAAAAACAGATCCAGGGTGTTCGCATAATCGCCTCGGGCATCCGGCACTCGCGTTGGTTCCCCCACGAGTTGAGTCAAGTTGTGGCTTACAGCAAACATCTCCGCCAGCCTCCCAGCCTCGTCGGTTCTGTTAGAATGTAACAACCAGTCGGAATTGTGCACATTAAAATCGCCAAGGACAATAATTTCAGAAGCTGGGTGGTTGATCTGTATCCGGTCGACGGTATATGAAAGATGTTCGAAAAATGTCGCCGGTCGATCGTCATTCGGGGAGCGGTAAAGACAACAAAGAAATTTAACGGAATTTCTCAGCACGACCCTCAACCATATGATGTCCATGATATTGGGCTCCAACGCCTCCATCCTCTGGCAAGCCAGATCGGACCGTGCGAAGACGCAGACTCCGCCCTTAAAACGGAATCTCTAATGTAAGTCGTATCCTGAGCAACGAAGATATGTCGAATCAATAGACGAATCGACCTGGGTCTCAGCTGGGGCAAGGATATCAGGTTTCGTTGTTTGCAAATATTGGTGGACGGCGTTTACATTAGTATTTGTGAAACCGATGCCCCTGATGTTACAAAATGCCGTCACCAGTCGAGTGTGGGCCGAGCCTTGAGAGCTAGCCCGGTTATGCGATGACGAACCTCTCAAAGTTCCATTATTTATCATGATATCTGCATGATGTTCCCCCTGACATAGTCCCCCCCGGAGATCCGAATGGGAGACTAGTTTATCTCCGGAATTCTTTATATCAGAAGACACCATCATGACTTATCCCCGTGTCAGTCCGGGCCATCAGCCACACATCCGAAACACCGTCGTAGATTTCTCTCGGCGATATCGCGGAATGTACAGCGTGACGGGGTGGTATCTCACCTTGGGACCGACTACTGTAGCGTTCTACGAACGCACAATTCCGCGCAGGTAAGGTTCCTACCTTCAAAGAACTTACTTACCTGAGAGCGTTGCACGCGCCCACAGACGCGTGCCCCCAAAGTCCCACCATAGGGCCTGAAACTCGCAGCCAACGTTGAGACCGACACCAAAAAGCAAGGAACTGAACGTCCCCAAAGCTTTTAATGCCAAGCTCAACATTCGTAAGTCATCATACCTGAAACAAAAAAGAAACATTCAATCTGCCTGCGCCCAGGAACATTCCATTGAATCGGCAATTTCAAACGTCTATGCAATGCAAAGTAGCCGACCAACGATGCACGTGCGGGTAGCTGCCATAAAGACCACCAAGTCTATCGGCAAACATAAAGAAACGGCAACCGTAATTATCTCAACGAGATAATTCAAATTGTATGAGGTTGAAAACCTACAAGGAAACTAATCCGATCCCACGGTGTCTGTTTGTATTTCACACCCATTAGAAAGATCTAATGGATTTCGGGTGTATTGACAAAAGTCAAACAAAACCCATGAACCATGCATCCATGCAAATTGCAGGATATCTTTCGGCCTTCGCGCCAGATGTGTTATGTAAATAAGGCGGCATACAATCGACAACCGTCGAGCTGAATTTCGATCACCACCACGGATGGTGATAATGATGTTCGATGATGAGCGAGTTTCTTCTTTCAGGAATGAAAAATCACCCCTGGGACGTGATAACATGCTGCTAACAGAAATTCGGAAGTTCTGTTAGCAGAGCAAGTAGGAAAATTTTTCCGTGTAGATACAGATACCAGTTTGGAATCTGGATATCTGTGTGGGCAGACAGACAGTCAGATAGTGATAGTCATCGCGACGAGCCGAACAACGAGAACCAAACGAGGGAGTTGATCCGCGTATTAACGATACAACCGGAAAGTAACGTCAGTGTGCAAACGAACGGTCGCGACCAGAAAAAAAAATCTTGTAGTTACAACACCAGGAATTGTATACTCATGAACTTACAAAAACTTGTGCGAATAAAGGAAAGTTAATATTTTTTGAGTTTCATTCGTGACTATTTTCACAGTGTTTTGCGTGTGCGCAGTTTTCCGCTTTGTGTAAGTCCTTGTAGCAGCAGTGTTCGGCGGAACACTTACGATCCAGATAGACTAACATCCGCCAAACTACCACCTAACCAACCTTTTCTCGAACCGGTCCATCAGCCAAGCTCCAAAAGATGGCCAGGGATTTCTCCCGACCATTTCACGGAGCCTAAAGCTTGATGGGGTGGTATTTCACCGGGCGCACAGGGCGTTGGGACCCCGGCTACCACTCGGACCAGACAAAGCATCAAATTCGTTAAAGGATGCGTTTCTATCCAAGTTTGGGTTACTGTAAAGACAGCAGTAATGTATGATATGCTTACGAATGTGAAGTTTTACCCACGAGAAATTAAATTAAAAAAAAAAAAAATGAAAGGATACAAGTTAAGATCAGCGACAGATAAGCGAAAGCAACCACTAGTTGTTATGCCCTTGTAGTAGGTGCCCCACTAGTTCCGTCCCGGAATCCAGGTCACATCCCTTCCATGACCAACATTATGCCACTCAGACTCCAAAACTCTCCAAAGAGTATAAATTAATCGAGAGTATCATTGCTTGAGGGACGCAAACAGAGGTGCGAAAATGAGGAAAACAGACATAAGGAATGGAAAGGATAGAAGGTTTTCCCGCACTGCACATAACTCGCCTGTATATCTTCGCACTTTTCACAGCACTAAGGCACGTGTGTGGAGATCCGTTTATTTGCCTAGGATCGCACAGACAACTTTGCACTGCACTGACGTGTGTGTGTGGAGATCTGTCTGTTTGCTTAGTAAGACTTATCGCGCGAACCGATGGTGCAATTGGGTATATTTTTTTATTTTTTTTATTACACTTCTCTCTGGAGAGGCGAACCTACGGCGCCGAGTGGGCGCCCCGAGATGCCACCAAATAACTGCTGCAGTTCTTTTTAAACAGTTGCAGATTGTAACGCTCCGGGAACACTCGCGTGGGAAGGGAGGTCCACAACTTCCCCGCTCTGTAACGGAACGAGTTCTGAGATGAACCGCAAACGGGTGCGATCCGTCGGATTGTCTTGTGGCGCGCATAAAGGCCGAATTGCGTGGAGCAATACCACGAATCTCCGAAGAACAGTACCCGTGATAATATCTGTAAAACAGACAGAGGTCGGCTACGCGCCTTCGATGTGATAGCGGCTGTAGTCCCGACGTCAGCGCCGAGTCCCCGATCAGGCGGATCGCTCGTCTCTGTATGCTCTCAAGTAGGTCGAGGGTATGTTTAGGAGCTAAGCTCCAAACATGAGAGCAATATTCGAGCACGGGTCTAATTTGGGATTTATAGAGGAGAAGAAATTGGAACGGAGTAAAATATTTCTTGGCTCTAAAAGATAGCTCAGTTTTCCTGAGGCTGACCTGGCGATGCTCGACACGTGTTTATGGCACGATACATTCCCGCAGACCGTGACGCCGAGCAATTTCAAGCTTTCCCCACATTCCAGGGCCTGTCCAGTCATCATCAGCTGTGGAACCGATGATCCACTTTTCTTTGTGAATGATGTATATTGTGTCTCCGCTGCATTGAAGTCGACGAGATTGGCCCTTCCCCACTGCAGGACCTTATCTAGATTCTGATTCAGAGAGTCAATCTGGCCACATCTCAGCTGGTGCGACGTTGATACACCAGTCGACCGAACACTCGAAAATGAGTTGCGTTCTATCATCCGCAAAACTGAACACTTTGTTATCCGTTGTCTCCAACAAATCATTTATGTGAAGCAAAAACAAGGTTGGAGTCAAAATAGAACCTTGACACCCCCGAATTAATAGGATACAGGTCCGAACACTAGCCGTCGACGACAACCCGGATCTATCGATTTTCGAGGTAGCTCTTCGTCCAGTCGCAAAGTGGCTGACAAAGTTCATATGAACGAAGTTGGCTCAGCAATGGCCTGTACCAGATGTGGTGAAAAACCTTGGAGGTATCCAATGTGACCGCTCGTGACTCACCATGCCCCTCAATCGCAGATGTCCATATATCGATTATAAGGGTCAAAAGGTCTCCCGTGGACCGCCTGCCACGGAATCCGTATTGACGATTATTCAGAAGTCCGTTGCACTCCAAATACCTAACCAACTCTGTATTGATGACTTTTTCCATTACCTTATATAAAATAGACAGTAATGCTATCGGACGGTAATTTTGTGGGAGACACTTTTTTCCCGTCTTTGGGATTGGCTGAACTCGAGCGATTTTCCAGCAGGCAGGAAAGGTTCTCCATGCATAAGATAAGCGGAAGGGTCTGCCAAGAACCGGCGATAGTTCTGGAGCACAGTTCTTAAGGACTATTTCTGGTATTCCGTCCGGGCCGGTTGCCTTCCTACAATCCAGTTCACGTAGAATGTGTTGAATAGTGCGCGGACGAAATCTCACATCCCGCATGGACCTCGATCCCGGCCTTTTGGAGGTTTGAATTCGCGGAAAATAAATTCGCGAACACATCAGCTTTATCCTTTGAATTTGCGACTAACGTCCCGCTGTCTGTCGCCAACGGAGGGAAAGAGGAGGACGCGAAGTTACTGCTGACAACTTTTGCCATTGACCAGAAGGACCGCGAACCAGTCGGGCACCGAAGGAGTTTATTGGTCACTCTGTCGTTTTGAGCTTTCTTCGTGGTATCAATGGCCTGGTTGCACGCGTTTCTGATTCTAACAAAATTCGTTCTGTTAACATCGGTGGGATTGGAGCGCCATTGCTTAAAAGCTCTATTTTTGCCGTTGTAATCGGCTCGCATTTTTTATCAAACCAAGGTTTATCAGACGAACATCGTTTGATGGAATGTGGAATATACATTTCCATCCCCAGAAGAATAATCTCTGATATCGACTCCGCACAAGCGTTAACATCGGATTTTCCGAAGCACACCTCGGACCATGGAAAGGATGCGAAGAAATCTCGCAAATCGTCCCAGTTAGCAGTCCCATACTTCCATACATGGCGAAGCTGCCTAGGCCGGTTATTCGCTTGATATGCAAGTGCTTGCGCGACAGATACCAAGCAGTGATCTGAGTTTCCTAGTGGTGCAGAAACCTCTACGGTATAAATACTCGGTTCGGATGGCAGAAACAGATCCAGGGTGTTCGCATAATCGTCTCGGGCATCCGGCACTCGCGTTGTGGTTAACAGCAAACATCTCCGTCACCCCCCACCCTTGTCGGTTCTGTTAGAATGTGCCAACCAGCCGGAATTGTGCACATTAAAATCGCCAAGGACAACAATATGTGTATACCAGATGTATGTATATTTTTTCCGGTTTAACTAAGAGCCAGCGAAAAGTATACAGCGTATTAATTTGACACATACGTCATTTTGTTCGTCTGAGATTTAACTACAAACACACACAAGTTGAGTCCGGCAAAAACGAGGGTCTTTGTTTTATCGTTCAGTGATCATGTCGAGTTTTGTGCCAGAAAAAGAACTTTTGCCGCACGCATTGCTGTTCTTATTTAATCAAAAGAAAAAGGCTGATGAAACTCATCGTCTGCTGGTAGAAACATATGGCATCAATTAGAACATGTGAGATATGGTTTCGACAATTTAAAAGTGGTGATTTCAATGTGAAAGACAGTGAGCGCTCTGGTAGACCACACAAATCTAAAGACGAGTAATTGCAGGAGTTATTGGATGGTGACCCAATTCAAACTCAGCGGCAATTGGCAGAAGGATTACATGTGTCACAAGAAACAAAAAGCAGACGTTTACGAGCAATGGGGAAATTCAATACCAGATATTTGCATACGTTTTTTCCGGTTTAACTATGAGATGATACTAGCGAAAAGTACGCAGCACACAGCAAAATAGTGAGACACATTCAAATCGCTTGGATGGGACATCCTTCTGTACCCGCCGTGCTCACCAGACTTGGGGCCATCTGACGATCACCTCTTCACATCAATGGGGCACGCGCTCGCAGAGCAGCACTTCAGCGATTTCGAAGAAGTTGGAAAATTGCTCAACGAATGATTTGCCACAAAAGATAAGCAGTTTTTCTGGCATGGTATTAATAAATTACCCGAAAGATAAGCGAAATGTGTAGAAGCCGATGGCTAATATTTTAAATTAAAAAAATAATTACGTATTTTTTTACCAAATAAACCGGAAAAAACGTATGCATACACCTAGTATTTAAGATTGCCAAATCGGATTGCACAACTGATCCGATGGTACGGATCACGAGCAAGAAGCGCACGTGCTGTCTCTTCGGTGTTCAGAAATCTACTCGATTGCACTCAATATGGGTCAAAACCGACGGCGCAAAACTGCGGCAGGGTAAATGACTTGCGCTCGAGGTCAGGCTGAGTGGAGAAGAATTGGATGCATCGTTTGCGATTCTTCCTCAATAATTTGGGTATAAAATGATTCGTTTCAAAAAGAATAATACGCTGAGTTAAGTAATTAATCAAAGTAAAGGCTCGCAGCCTAGCATAAGAACAGCGGGCCCTTTACTTGGGCAGAATAAATCGAAAGTTATTCGAGATAATTTAGAAAATAACTCATAATATCTGAACGTAAAGAACACTGCAGAGTATTTCAGAATAAATAAAGAATAAATAAAGACATTAATAAAGAATTAAGCGAAGAACGGACCTCTACGACTTTGGTTTTTCCAACTCTCCGTCTACTCGCTCTTCTCTCGCTATCGAGAAAGCACGATGAGCGGGGACACAACAAAATTGGTGACAGGGGAGGAATATTCATAGATCCCGCTACCACCAACAACAACAACAATAGCAACAAACAGCATTCACGACCAATAATCAACTACAGACTGTTACACAGGAATCTGTTGCACAAAAATAGAGATAAAAGAAATAGTGACTCATAGTTTTCCCTATTTCGACTCGCTCGACTTGACGATGATTTCCTTCAGATCCTCGGACAGTGGTTTAAGATGAGTGTGTAACTTCCCAGCCAGCAAGTATGTTTGTGAGCGCTCAATGTCTGTTTTTAGTATGCTCATGCATTGCTTTGGCCACGGTTGAAAACTGTCCTCTTATTTAGGGTGCCTTTGTACAGCATCATTTAACTGAATAATCTTCTGAATATCACTCTTTTTTAATGTTGTTTTATTTACTTTTCCTTATTCTATTTTGTTTTATTTGAAATTAATTATTTTTCCTTTATACAACTTTCACACAACACAAGACGTCAGCACGATCGCCTTTTATTTCCACACTAGCTTTTTTTAATGTTGTTATATTTGCTTTTCTTTGTTCTTTTTTGTTTTATTTGAAATTAATTATTTTTCTTTTATACACCTTTCACACAAGACGAGATGAGACGTCACCACGATCTGAATAACACCAGTCGACAATAGGTTCTCTCCCCATTCGCGCCCTTTTACACCGATCGCGCATTCCCGATCGCACACTCATTCTCAATTTCCCATTTCCCGCCCACTAAATGCGAGTAAACTCTCACGAATTTACTCAGCAGTCAATGAACCCAGAGAGAATGGGAAAATTGCAAAGGAGAGCAGCTTGTATTAGGGGTTGCTTTGGTTTCGCCTGCAACGAAAAGCGAAACCAAGAGGGTAACCGCTTGAACTCGTTTAGAGACTTGGGTAATTCTCGGAATGCAGAACTACGAAGTACATTCCAAGAAGGGAAAATGGAGAGGATTGAAAAGTATAGTCATGCTCACTTTTCACCGGGTAGAAACTGTTCCCAAGCGAATAGTCTGTAACCTATAGGGCTGAGTCAGCGCCCTGAGAGGCTATTTTTTTCTTTTTTCTAAATTATCTCACATAATATTGTAACGAAGTTACGGTAAGTCAATAATTATTAGTCCTAACGTCCCTTATGAAAGGTACAAGACGTCAACATGGCCGGATCATCCCTGAACGGGGTCACACAAGTGCTCGTATATGCGGATGACATAGCCGTTCTGGGCGATAATCTAAACAGTGAAATCATCATGCAAGCGGCAGAAGACGTGGGCCTAGAAATAAATGAAGACAAAACAAAATACATGATTACGGCGAGAGCAGGTGGACCTCAGGGAACACATATAAATGTCAGAGGGAAGATATTCGAAAAAGTTAAAGAATTTACATATCTGGGAACGACACTGACGGCCAGTAACGAAATGTCGAAGGAAATTAACAAAAGACTGCATTCCGGCAACGCTAGTTGGCACACAGTCAGTAAACTGCTGAAATCCAAAGTGCTGTCACGTAACATAAAGCTCCGTCTTTACAGAAACATAACCATGCCGATTGTTCTATACGGATGCGAAACATGTGCTCTCACAAAACGGGAAGAAAACAAAGTCCGCGTATTCGAGAATAAAGTTTTAAGGGGTATCTTTGGCGTTAAATATGACGAGGGGGCAGGACAATGGAGGAGACTCCACAACCACGAATTGGAAGTACTATACCGCAAACCTACAATAGTGAGAGTAATCAGGTCGCGAACATTAAGATGGGCCGGACATGTGGCGCGAATGGGCAACGATAGGACCGTGCGTAGAATTTTTGAAAGTAGACCAACGGGAAAGAGACCGACAGGACGGCCGCGACGGAAATGGAAGGACAATGTAAGGTTTGACCTTGAGGAGATCGGATCAGATGGTCAAGTGTGGAAGGAGAGTGCACAGGACAAGGAACGATGGTGGAGTCGAGTCGGTGAGGTCATGAACTTTCGGGTTCCTACAGGCCAATAAATAGAAATAGTAACGTCCCTTATATATTTAGTTGCTCCACTCTCCTTAGCAATGTGTCAACCACAAATCACGTTAAACTCATATAACAGCCAAATTTAAACTGCAACGTGTAATACACCTTTCCCGCCAATAGCCGTAATTTTAAATGGTGAAGAACAATTCTATTCAGTGTGTGGGGTACGAGGTCATTGTGCCGGCGCACGACTCGGGGTTCTACCTTGTCTCCACCAGTTCTAAGTGTCTGCCGCAGACCGAAAGAAAAAAACACAAACGAAACTCCACAAGCCAACGTCCACAACAGGAAAAGGGAAAACACTGAACGATTTTTGACGTTAACTTCTCTTTATTCGAACCAATTATTATTCTCTTTAAGCACTGAATTTATATAGTTCAAATATAATAAAACTAAATAAAAACAAAACAACAAATCAAACACCAAATTAACATAAGTTGATTCTCAATTAAAATCCTTAGAATGATCATTTAGAAAGTTAAAAAACTACTCGGGGGTGTTAATTCGCGACTCGACTATATTCGCGTCACCGTGCGCGCCGGTGAGCGGGAGCGGCATGACCATTGTCGTCAGCGGATGGAATTTGACTCAACGATATTCAATCGTTTGGGGTGAGTTTTCCCGAGAGAGAAAGTGTTTCTCTCGTGGTGAAAACAAGGCAGAAAGACTTGGCAATGTATGTGTATGTGTGAGTGAAGATCGCATTGGTTTTTTTCATACACAAGGCCATGGGAATGAACCTGAAACAAGGAAAGGAAAAAGGGATCGTTGAGATTTTTGTTTATGTGAGAAGGTTACTGGGAAACGAATCCAGAACTATGTAGGATAAAAGGAATTAATGACCTGAGAGTTCAACTGAGTAAATAAGTTGCAACTCATTAGATGGTAGGTGCATTTGGGAGACTAGAATGATTGAATTGTTTGCGTATCGCCAGAATGCCTGATGAAGGACAGCGCTCTTTTGTTTACTCATGGTGCGAGTTAGTGAAATAGTCTCAACGTGGATGGTGCTAATTACATGCAGTTGGTGTTGTACTATTTATCGCTGGCTAAAAGGGTCGACAGCCGATGTGTGCATAGACAGTTTTTATGTACACATATTGAGGCTGGGACTAGCCAACTCAAGAGTAAGATTCCCTGACATGCGGTCGTATGATATGCGAGCCGATGAATTTTATTACAGGGAATTTATGATAAGGTAAGAAAGAACTCTTACAGGAATTGTATGCGAAGAGATGCAAGAAAAGGTAAGAATTCATTTACTGAAGCTTTTTAGATTATACCTTAGATAATCCTAGATGCGTTAAGCATTTAAGGTGCTAATGCGATTGCATTAGTGAAATTATGTGATTGGATAGAAATTATGGGTTTTTTTTTAGGTAAGTGAACCGTGGGGTTTGGCGGAACCGCCACAACTGTAACACCGACTCTGGCACGGCTGGCGTCTCCTTGTGTTCTCGGGCACTGAGCGAACGCTAACTTCGCTGTTCGTTGAGTATGCAGTATGAAAAGAACGCATGGCGGGCACCCGGCCTCTCTTTTTCCGGTAGTGAGTATCAGAGTTATTAATAAAAAATAAGACCCTTTGTTAACATTGAGA
Source organism: Microdon myrmicae (assembly GCA_963931805.1). Classification (NCBI taxonomy): domain Eukaryota; kingdom Metazoa; phylum Arthropoda; class Insecta; order Diptera; family Syrphidae; genus Microdon; species Microdon myrmicae. Next base: position 115,523,545 of record OZ007500.1, read on the forward strand.
ATAAATAAAGAAAACTAACCTTTTACAAACCACATGCACGATTACTGTAAGGATTCTCGTTTTCAATAAGTAATCCTAGAAGAAAACTTATATCTTGTAATATAGCAAATGACTGCAATTCTATTATTTTCTATTTATTGGTCGGTAAGAACCCGAAAGCTTATGGTCTCACTAACTCGGTTACATCTCCGTTCCCTGTTCTGTGCAATTTCCAACCATGCTGCGCCATCTGATCCGATTTTGATAATGTCGCGCCTATCTCCCATCTCTGTCGCGGCATTGCCATCGGTCTCTTCCCGTTGATCTTCCGTCAAGAATTCGATGTCTTTGCCCGAGCTCACTACATGTCCGACTTATCATAATCTTCACGTGCTGATGATTCTCACAAACGTTGGTTTGCTGCACCTTTGCACTAAAATGTTATTCATATGCTCGGTAATCAGCTGTCAGAAGCGTGAATATTTTCATTTCTTTTACAATTAACAATTAATTGATACAAAGTGCGTTGGTATGCTGGTGGGAATTTTTTACCAACTTCACATTTGTGCGATCCCATCGCAGGATTTACGAAATGTCAAAATGACCAGCTTGCCCCAGGTTTGTTATGGAGTAAATAGTATTTTGTGGCCCGGAGAAAATTTTTTATGAAATAGAATGATATTAAATCCTTCTATATACCATTTAAATATTATCTCAAATTTTTGTCCGCACAATAGGAGCTTTCATTCATCCTTTTACTCTTCATTTCTCCTCATATGGCAAATTCATTTTTTGCCTTAAAAGTTTCTGATTTACCCGTACAAAAGAAGTTTCACTTGAAAAATCTATATTTATATTTGTAGCAAAGGATTTCCTTGTATTTGACAAGTGACAATTGGCTTTTGCAACTGTCGAATATAATTGATCATCTCCTGGTGAAGTCTGTAAATACGCGTAAACACGAAGCGTCGAAGAACAACAAACATTGGGATGCTGTTCTTGTTTGTTGCTTTTATTTCTTATAATTCCCCCCTCCTCCCCTCACCCGCCACGACGCACATTATTTGGGTCATCAAACATGAGCTACTGCTCTTAAACGATTCAAATTCGTATATGGTTAGAAGGACAATTCCGATTGGACGATTCGAGTACCAAGTTATAAGACAATTTTGCAATGATCTGGTGGATATTGAATGGATATTTACAAACATTAAGTAGGTCTGAACCGTAAAGACCTGCACGGCGATTTCGACAGACGATTTTGCTTTAAAACTAATGTATATAACATCACAACAACTCGATGTAAATAATAATAACATTACAACACTTCTACTCACAAAATATATAATCAAGAAAACTGCTGTCCTAGAGAAAAGGTTTCTAGTTGCTGACATGTTTTCAAGTACGTGGCGCGTTACTAAAGAATATTCTTCAAAACTCCAAAGAAACTTCTAGTGCAGTCACCGAACAATGCAAGAAAAGCGTCTTCAAAATACTCTTCCACCAGACGACTAAACACAGTACTCTAGTGGCCTAAACTACAACTGCCTCTTGTCCAGTGGTGGACAATTTCACTTTTAATAATTTTGCAATTGAAATGCCTGACATCGCACGAGGCGCAGTCACTGAATCCAACTTATGGGCATCTATTTAAGGTGAGTCGAAACTGAAAGCCACTGCTCGGAATGCTGATGTGCGTCAATGATGGCCCGATGATCAGTTTGGCTATTGCACGCTTACACCCTACTAGACCATTAGATTCTTGCCTTTATGGATTGCAACTGAATTTGATTGATGTGCTTTATTTGAAGGACATTCTCAGTATAAATGCGGCTTTTATTGCATAACGTTGTAACATGGTTTTGTTTATAGACTATGTAAACGTGCCTTGCATTTCAAATAGACCTCCGTCGTTTGGTATCGACTTGGCTTCTGTGTAACGAATTGTTTCCTGATATTATGATGTATTCTAGGGAATGTTTATGGAACTGGGTAATCGGGGAATTCGAATTTATTTATTCGTCTTTCTAGTTCAAAATAATGACCGGTTTAGTATTCGATTATTTTGATTATATGTTTTATTGTTTTGCACCAAAGGGGATTTTGAGTGATCCTTAAACGTCAACATACAAAGCGAGCGGAAGAATAGGAAGAAAATAAGGAAAAAAGAATTAAGAAGCATCAGTTTTGAATGCCTGGAGAGAGGTGGGTTTGATCCCAATGGTCAGCAGACTAGTGACAGATCACCGCATTAAGCTATAGCTCCGTGAATTGGTTGGGAGAAATTCTTGATCATCTTTCGAAGCTTGGCTGATAGATTCGATCGAGAAAAAATAGCACCTTAGTACGCTGATTCCGCGCAATAGGTTCAAGCTTCCTGAAAGAAGCAGAATTAATAAAATATATATAGATGTGGGAACACCTGATCTGGCAGAATGTGCGGTTCGGCTAAAGAATGACTGTGTTTATCGGTACATCAGACCATTATTTTTAAAGTAATTCTTTGATTGTAGATATCGCGGGAAAATATACAAAGAGGTAGAATATCACCAAATTTAGTTAAGCAACGAGTATGATAAAGCCTATCCGAAAAAAATGGATATGATACATTCCGCCTCTGTTCTAATAACGGGATGAGAGGCCTTGCGCCTTAATGGTAAATTTTTCGGTTGTATTCCGTCGAGTCAATGCAGTGCTGTTGCATGTATAGATAGATGTGTGGCGTACACACAGTACCCAAGCAAATAGTGAAGAACAACACGAAAAGGAAATCGAATAAGCAAAAGCATCAGCCGTATCCCAAGCAATAACATAACCATGCCACATCAGTTGAGTGTACTTGAGTTTAGAAATCGAATTCGTACACGCGGCAGTGGCCTGATGTGTTGAGCATTGGTTCAATCTTTCAGTGATTCTAACCGTCATAGCGTCGGTTCCAATCACACGTTCTTCACTTTCGTTGCAAACGCTATAGATGCGTCTGACCAAATATGGGAATCGAAATCCAGTTTATGACGAAGCTTCTGCCTCAAACAAATATCTTTTCGGATTACGTCAGTGCAATCCGTCGTAAAAATGTATATAGACGTATCCTAGCAAACACGAGATACCAGTTGCCCTTATGGCCTGAGTATTGGTTCAATCTGTTAGTGATTCTAACCGTCATAGCGTCGGTTCCAATCACACGTTCTTCACTTTCGTTGCAAACGCTATAGATGCGTCTGACCAAATATGGGAATCGAAGTCCAGTTTATGTCGAAGCTTCTGCCTCAAAAAAATATCTTTTCGGATTACGTCAGTGCAATCCGTCGTAAAAAATGTATATAGACGTATCCTAGCAAACACGGGATACCAGTTGCACTTATCTGTTCGTGATATACGTTCTATGTGTGGGCGAATGCAGTGCGTGAAGAATATATTCGTGAATACTGTGGGGGTTCTTTAAGCATTCCCGAAGAACCACCCATCGTGCTAATCCAAATCCCCGTCCCCAACCTGCAAATACCTGCACCATCCATAAGCAGCTTACCGTATACGAGCATTATAAAGCTCGCTTCAACAATCTATCCTGAAACATAAGTCCACGGCTAGATTACCATCTTGCCATGACATCAAATCCAATGGCATCAACTAAACCATCTCGGTTCATCAGACTTGAACCGATCAGTTCCTAAGGTCGACCATATGCCCATCTAACACACACTTCTGTATGTGTTATCGCCCCAACAATCCGTTGGTCCTTTAAAGACATTCCGGGCTACTTGCTTGATAGCACATCTGCAAGCCAAATTTCCATTTAACTTGCATTACGATATATTTGTCGCAAAACAAGACAATCTTTGCCCTAACCCTAGCCACGGCGAGCAAATCTTCTGTTGACCTAACATCACAGAAGAACCAATTCCCGCCATCGGCAATATCCCCTATTACCTTCATGTACGTGCATGTATTTGTACAGATGCAGGACCGAATGCATGATCCGTTGCCTGACCGAGGACCGATCACCACATCGGCCATGTCCCATGTTTCGTTGTCTAAACAACAAGCAGCCACGATTCTCCCGCTGGCCATTGAAACGGAATGCTCCTGTATACCCAACGTAAACAGAAGAAGCTATTTTGGCCTACACGGAAACATTCCATCGTATTAATGAAGCCCTAAAATAATCATACACCCAAGAGTCGTAGCCTTTGCCATCGCAGCAATGCTCTGTTGACACAACGTAAATAGAAACCTAAAATCTTATTCACTATTGCCATGGCAAGGCAACGAGCCTCCGTATTGGGTCACCTGTTTAACCAGCGGCGTGTTTGTTTTTCCCTTCCTTCGCCCAACGCATGTTTCGTTCGTTTTTCTTCCTGAGGTAAAGACATTCACCCTTTCTGGAAGATGTCCATGGGAACCTGCACATAGTGATGCGAACCGATTTTATATTGGTCGTCGGGGTAAGGAAGGATTGTTTTCCCCTGCGATGACATGCGTGGAAATCCATCTCAATAACTGAGGCTAGGTCAACGTCGCCCAGCTCATAAGGAGTCCGAATTCAACCCCGAGACTGGGCAGATCAGTCGAGTATACACGCGTTCGAGGAGTCGAGTTTTGTTGCACTACGTCATACACACCGTTTAAAATAAGAAATCGCTGCGCGAGTCCATAAGTCCCCTTACATGTCGCATCTTAATACCAAGTGAATTCTTTGTGAAATGTGCATCAAAGGTACCTCTTAATAAAATCAATTAAGTAGTGGCATAATTAACATTAGGGGCTCCTCGATAGTATAGTGGTTAGTATACCCGCCTGTCACCCGGGAGACCGGGGTTCGATTCCCCGTCGGGGAGCCTCTGGCGCAAGACTAATGACCTTGCCCAGAAAAAATAAATCATTATGGAAAATTTAACAAGCCTTAGGACTTGCTAAATAAGGCCAAGGCCGGTCCCCGGTTGTAGTGGCCGATGATAATGATGATAATTAACATTAAGACGATTTTAAATTAAAAAAAACATTTCTCATCAGCCACATCCGTGTTTTATTTCTTCTTCTTGGTGATTAGCCGCATTAAGCAGTGGGACGACTGAGAGTTGCAGTAAGTATTGTTTAGTGCGTCAACAGGTGGAGAACTCCCAAACCGTGTCAACATATCAACGACAAATAAGAACGATTCGAATTCGTTGACCAACTGTGTGCTCGTCGTAGAAACGCTATCCTAGCATCAACGGTGTGCTCGAACACCTATTGCTAAATATCATCAGAAGTGACCGTTCAACCGCCAAATTTGTGAGAGTTCTGTTTGTTCCCCATGGTCTGAGTGCGCCGCTTACATGAACTTGTTAGTAAAACTTAGTAAATCTGTTTCCATGCCGACACATAACTAAGTTATTCGCTACAATACTACATAGGTTGAAAAGTCACGGGATTTTGTATAAAAACAAGAGTTTGTTGGGAAAAGTTATATTTATTCCTCAACTGTAAGTATTACTATTACTATTTATTGGCATGTGGGAACACGAAAGTTCATGACCTCACCGACTCGACTCCGCCATTGTTCCCTGTCCCGTGCGCCCTCCTTCCACGTTTGGCCATCCGATCCGATCTCCTCAAGGTCAAACCTTACATTGTCCTTCCATCTCCGTCGCGGTCGCCCTATCGGTCTCTTTCCCGTTGGCTTACCGTCAAGAATTCTATGCATGGTCCTATCGTTGCCCATTCGCGCCACGTGTCCGGCCCATCTTAATCTTCGCGATTTGATTACTCTCACTATTGTAGGTTTGCAGTATAGCTCTTCCAATTCGTGGTTGTGGAGTTGCCTCCATTGTCCGTTTTGTGAGAGGCCATTATTCGCATCCGTATAGAGCAATAGGCATAATTATGGTTCCATAGACACGGAGCTTTATGTTACGGGACAGCAATTTGGATTTCAGCAGTTTACTGACTGCATGCCAACTAGCGTTGCTGGAGTGGTCTTTTGTTAATTTACTTCGAAATTTCGTTACTGGCCGTCAATGTCGTTCCCAGGTATTTAAATTCTTTGACATTTTCAAATATCTTGCCCCTGACGTTTATGTGTGTTCTCTGAGGTCCACCTGCTCTCGCCATAATCATGTATTTCGTTTTGTCTTCATTTATTTCTAAGCCCACCTCTTCTGCCGCGTGCATGATGATTTCACGGTTTTTACTTACAGTTTCTAGATTATCGCCCAAAACGGCGATGTCATCCGCATATGCGAGCTCTTGTGTGACCCCGTTCAGGGATGATCCGGCCATGTTGTCGTCTTGTACCTTCCCGATGACGTACTCGAGGACAAGGTTAAAAAGACATGGTGAGAGGCCATCGCCCTGTTTTAGTCCGTCCCGGATTTCAAATGGTTCTGAGAGGTGGTTTTCTATTCTAACTCGCCCTTTGTTTTCGTTCATGCAGATTTAAATGAGGGTGGCATATTTTTTCGGAATTCCCAGCTCAACTACAATATGGTAGAGTCTTCGCCTTGCGATTGAGTCGCAGGCTTTTTGAAGTCAACGAACAGTTGGTGAACCGTCTCTCCGTATTCCCACTTCTTTTCCAGTAGTTGCCTTATTGTGAACATTTGGTCGTTCGTTGACCGGTTCCTACGGAATCCGCATTGGTACTCTCCCAATACGTCTTCTGCGTACGGTGTGATTCCCGCCAGTATGACATTTGTTAGTATTTTGTATGTGGTTGGGAGCAATAATATTCCTCTGTAATTTTCACAGTCAGATCTGTCGCCTGTTTTGAAAATGGGGACGACTATTGAGGTTTTCCATTCCCATATTGTTTTAATTAGTTGGTGGATCTTTCGAGCGGTTGCCTCTCCTCTATGCTTCACAAGCTCTGCCGGTATGCAGTCGACTCCGGGAGCCTTGTTGTTTTTCAATCGGTTTATTGCGTCTACAACTTCGCCGAAAGAGGGCTCTGGGAACTGCGGCTCGGCTGTATGTATGTCTGGTGCGTTTATTTGTGGTTGATGGGTGCGCACATTGAGCAGGTTTTCAAAGTACTGCTTCCATCTTGTCACGATATTGTTTGTTTCTGTGACCAGACAGCCGTTTGTGTCTCGGATTATTTTGGCTCTCCCTCCGTAGCCATTTCTAATAGAATTTATGCCGGCATACATACCTCTGATATTCTTTGCTCTGGCATTTTCTAGGATTCTTTGGATCCGAGTCTTCTCCCATTCGCTCTCGTTGCCTCTTTCCGAATTGTCGCGTATCTTTCTGCGTTGACTTCATCATGTCTTTCTAAGTGGATCACTCTGAGCCGTTTACGTTCTTCGGTCTTCGCCCTGCACTCATCGTCAAACCAGGGTTTGGACTTAATTGTTTTCTTAAATCCTAATACCTTTTGGGCTGTTTGTTTGATTGTGTCTCTGATCGATGTCCATTTAGTGTCCACACTATTGGCTTCCTCTTCCTCACTGCTGACATTTGTGATATAGAGATATCATCTCTAGTAAACCGAGGTGAATTCCATCTTAGGAAATGTCCCTCAAACTCTTCTCGTGTTATTTGTGATGTACCAGAAGGTGAACGTGAAGTCACACACTCTTTGGATTTCTCCGAAACGGATAGCGTCCGAACGTTAGGACTCCAACCGCTCCTCGAGAATCTAACGTTTACTGTTCGTGTTCATGAAATATATATCGCAAATTTAACTAAGCGCTTACTTCTTTCAGATGGCTGTAAGCTGTTTGATCCTTTAGGCTTGCTTTCTCGTAGCACAATTATCCCCAAGATGATTTTCCAACGCCTTTGGATACCCAAGGTCGATTGGGATGAAGCTGTACCAAGCGGTGTGAAACGGCAGTGGCTATATTACAGGGATCATATCACGAGCCTCGCAGCAATTAAAGTGCCGAGGTGGGTCGGTATTTGTCCCGAATGCCGCATCTTACACGGCTTTGCAAACGAATCCCAAGCACCATGCGCCGCTGTCGTGTACGTCCGCACAGTAACTCCTGATGGCAAGATCGCCGTTAATTTGCTCACGGCAGAGACTAGAGTCGCTCCATTAAAACAAACGACGTTGGCTCTACCCCCCTTGGAATTGTGCGGCGCTGCCTTGTTAGCACCGCTAACACAAATTATATCGTCGCTGCAATATCCAATCCGCAGTATATTTGGATGGCCAGATTCATCTGTAGCTCTTGCTTAGATTCGTCAAACCCGGGCAAATGGTGTACATTCGTAGCGAATCGTGTATCACAAATCTAAGAAGCCATACCTGGTGTACGCAGATAATTTGGCGATAGTGGCCGTAGCTAAACATCTAGATGACCTGAAGAATATTCGCTCCCAAGCAATCCAGAGCATTAAATGCTGGCTAGATATAGCTGGACTGAAACTAGCTGGACATAAGACGGAGGCAGTTTTAATAAGCAGCCGCAAGAAAGTTGAACACCATGATTTGGAAATAGAAGGACAAATAATCAGATCCAGTCCCTATATTAAATATCTTGGTGTTATACTCGACAACAGGTTGACCTTCAAGGATCACCCGAGTAAAACGAGTGAAAAACGGCAAGAGTATGCAAAGTTTTAGCGAGACTGCTACCCAATGTTGGAGGACCCCGACCCCACATAAGGAAACTCATAACCAGTGTCAACGCCTCCATTATAATGTATGCAGCTCACATATGGGCAGGAGCTGCACAGTATAAGTCGTACATAAGAGGAGTGAACTCCGCACATAGGCTGGCATCGCTAAGAGTATGTTGTGCATTCCGAACGGTATCCGAAGATGCTATAAATATTTTGGCCGGGAGGACGCCAGATGGCATTGCAGATAAAGAAAACGCTGCATTGCATAAGGTCTCCCAAGAGAATCGTCGGGGAATGCGGTCACAATTGGAGCTCTCAAGCCTAAGAGAATGGCAACGAAGGTGGGATTCTTCCACCAAAGGAAGATGGCCCCACACCATGGCCTGATATAGAAACATGGGTGAAAAGAAAACATGGCGAGCTGAATTACCACCTGACTCAGCTAATAACAGGACATGGATGCTTTCGGCAATACTTGCACAAGTATAAGCATGTTAATCACCCATACTGCTTGTATTGCGAAGGCAAAATAGAAAATGCGGAATACGTACTCACAGAGTGCGTGAGATTCGAGACCGCACAAACGATTTTGGAGAGACATATGAGACGGATAGTTACTCCGGGAGGAGTAATAGAATACATGCTGAGTTCAAAACAGGCATGGTCCGTAACAAATGGTATTCTCTGTGAAATGATGCAGCAGTTGCGACGTGACGAGCGGAATAACAGGTAAACTCCGTCCCGCCTCGCGATGGAATATCTAAAAGAAAGTTCCGCGGGGTTTAACGGGAATATGTGCCTGGCGTGAGGTGGTTTTAGTCGGTAAAAACCCGGCATGCCTCTGGATGGGTTCAGAGGTATCTTTTGAAGATTTCCATCAAAAAAAAAAAAAAACGACTATTGGCCAGTGAATAATTTTATTAATAAGTGAATGATTTGTGCAATGACTCAAAAACTGTTGTTAGAATGTAGGTCGATTAAAAGAGGGAAGCGGTTGTATATCCATATATATGACCTTTTATTAATTGGGCACGATATATAATAAAGTTGTTGCAACGTTTCAGTGAGTGAAGTAGAGCATTCCCTTAAAGCGAGGGGTCGTCTTTTTCTGAAATCGATCGTAAATTCGAAACCTTCCATCAGTGGGGCAAATGAACAAGTTCTCGTAGCGTTTCAACATATGAAAAACACTCTTTCAAAACGAAGCGTCGTTCTTTTTGGGAATCGGTTATTGTTCATTTTGAATTGCTGGATCATATACTTACCCCAACCTGGCGTCTATTCATTTCTCTCATCTCAGTATACACTATACACCAGGGGCGTGTATGGGCCTCTCCACAACTGAGGTTGCTAGACTGCACACAACCTAAATGTTTAAGTTTCGTGACCGAAATGTGTGAACCGCACCTGCCATTGCGCCATCAGCTTTTCTGACCCAAAATCACTTTGTTTTCACTAAAGGTAAGATATCATTACAGTCCAGCAACCGAAAGCACCGCTCCCGGGAAGTGGTGGATGGATAGATCTAAATTGTCTTTTAGTATAAATTGATATGGGTAAGTCTCACTCATGGACCACTTTGAAGTAGATATCTGATCTATCCAGAATAACTTTATGGTATCTCCAGCTAATTTTATGATATATTGTAACGCCGAGATTCGTGTCGCTGGAGTTTTTTTACGCGCGCCCAAAAGGTAATTTTGAAGTTCCCCCGAATATCAAAGCAACTAGCGAAGGGAGTACCATTTAATTCGTGCTTTACTGCCAATGATTGAGAAACGGATCTTACCTTGTAAAGGAAATTGTCTCTTTTTTAACACTAACGCGCGAGTTAATGCATCCAACATCCATCGAAAGACAACGACCATCAAAAATTATATTAACACCTTAAGTGTTAATCTCACGTCAAATCATCGTTCAACTCGTCTAGTTTTTGCTTGGCAACCGCCATTAATCAACCACGTGACCATGATGGCCCCGCCTACTTTCGTTCACCAAGGGACGCCTTCGTTAAGTTGCAGCCATTAACGATTTCAACGGCGAAGTTCCTTTTTTTTGACTTCACCTCACTCACTTCGTCGTCATCCTCAAATGATAGCAGTCACGATTAGATCATAAGAAACTAATGTTCAATAATAAAAAAAATACAAATTAAATTAGTATATTATATAAATCAATTGTTTGTATTAATTCGCGCACAAAAGGGAATTTTGAAGTACCCTTAAATGTCAGAGCACAGTGCGAGTGGACGGAGAGGAAGTGGAAAAGGAAAGGAGATATCGACGTATATTGGCAATTTCTGGAATTGACCAACGATTTCAAGTACCGCAATACACAGGATATGTGAAGTCAAACCATAACATGATGAGATCGTTCACCTATATCGCGACGCAGGGTAACTATTCTTTGTAGTCCTATTGAAGATGCTAATAAAACCAATGGTCAGATATCGGCAATCACATGCGTGATTCATTTCCTTTCGAGCACCGAGACTCTGTATCACAATCTATCGACTTACAACAAGGGATAGAACATTTATGACCGCGGCAAGTCACCATCAATGTACTGAAATGATGTTTGGTGATTTCAACGGAGACACACGTATATGCTACAATAACTAAGAATACAACACTAAAAGACAATCGAAAAAAGAAGACGTCAGCACCGTATACCAGAGCATTAACATAGCAATCCACAATTTAAAAGTGAACTGAAATATCACTGTGTGCGTCCAGAGTTGGTTTGGCCCTGGTTTGATGCGTACGTCCTTTGGTTCAACACTTTCATAGCGTGAGTTCGAATCACGTTCTTCATTGTCACTTCTATAGATGTATTGTGAGGGAATAAGTTTTGATTTAATCTAATAGAACAGCGCCGGAGGATCTCGCTAAATCAATGTAACCGATCAAGCAGGTGGCGGCTAACCTAACTATCAAATTAAATCAATGTAATGAGAAGCGTCCGCTCAGTATGAAGCTCGATGAAAGACTCCTTTGAGGGTCGACCACGGCCTGTTGCACTCAAGAACATTTCACTACGGTCCCACAAAGGAACCATTGCATTGTCAATAACATCCTCCATTGGGTGTGCACACACTTCAGGCCGTCGTGCAACTGGGATTTGTCGAAATTTGAATAACAATCGCATCTCCAGCTATCTCTTAAACTGCTCGCGACCGCTGTCTAATCAATTAAACACTGTCTCGTGGATATAGTAATAATGGTAAATAAAGACTCAATAGAAAAAAATACTGGTGGCTCGACTGGGCTGACACTGGATGACAAACGCTCGGGGACGGGTCCTGCTGTATGGAACCCATTCGGCCGGCTGGCAGTCAAAGGACTGGGGATCGGCGGGGCGGAAGACGTGTGGCAAGACTAGATCCACAGGCCCATAGTCTTAATTAGTATAAGATAGACTTAAGCTAGGCTTAGTTAGAGTTCATTTAGTCTTAGTTAGATTTAAGTTCTACTAAGTTTAAATAGTTTTATTATAAATAAAAAATTTGTATATGACAATTGAGTAGGTCTTTTGTTACTTTTTCCTCAAATAATATTTTAAAAAAACATCATACAGTACATTGTATAAACGATTTGTAAAGATAAGGAAAAAAAATGACAAGTATTGCGCACCACTACAGCCTTATACATTAAAACAACAACAACAAGAGAGTATGTTTTATATTTATTTTGACTAAGAAACAGAAAAATGTAGTAGTATTTAAGTAAAACAAATAAACGTTAAAAAAAGGCTGTTAACGCCAAATGTCAAATTCAACTGTCAGTCTGTGTGCAAACGTCGTCGACGACAGTTGTCTTTCACTCTTCTTTAGATGTAATAAATAGTTTTCAATAATCGCAGCATTTGCATTTTCTTTTCGTATCTTTCGTCATCATGGCGCGGGCATTGGTCCTTCTACGCCCAATATAAATATTTCATTCAACGAACCAGCATAATTTAGCACATACATATTTTCCCGATAACGCGTAACTCGTGAGCGTTTATTGTTTCCTCTTTACCATTTTCGTTTACGTACAACGCTGTTGCGTGGCACCATCATAAGAACAGTTACTTTTTGTTAGTGTTCTCTCTCTGTCGTCGACAAACGGAACAAGCGGTCGAAGTTTCCCATAGTTGCACATAAAAAGAAAGTGTTCCGCGTACAACAACATGATAAAAAATAGTTTAACAAAACGTGATTGTTGTCGAAATTCCATCAAATGGCTTTTAATCGCTAGTAAGTAAGCGGAATCATATAACGCAGCTGAGCTAGAATCATATTTTCACCTCCTATCTGAGCATTGTACTAGTTTTTCTCAAGCACAAGAAACGGTGGAGTCTTCTTACAGCGACGATGCGCTAAAAGGCCAGGAAGCAGAGAAGGTACACGATGAAAAGTGGTACCGCTCTCGAATTTTACTCGTGCCGCGAACAATTTGAACGCCGAATGGGAATCCAAATCATATAACATAATCAGTAACTAACCGCCGACGAGTCAGCACGTGCGCTTCTGCCTCGTGATCCGTACCATCGCATCAATTGTGTAATCCGTTAGGGTATCTTAAGTAAACACAAGATACCCTAATTGCACTATCGGTTCGCGCGTCGTCTTCTGTGGGATCCGAATTAAACAAACGGATCACCACAAACGCTTCCAAGTGTAGTGCAGTGATATCTATGAGATTCGCGCTGTAGTGTGAAAATTGTGTGGAAGTGTACAATGTGGGAAAACTCATACCCTTTCCTTTCCTTGTGTCTGTTTTTCTCTCTTTTTCGCACCTCTGTTGCATCCCTCAGGCATCGACACTCTCGATTGATTTATAATCTGTGGAGGGTTTTTGGTGTTTTGAGTGGCATAATATTCGTCACGAAGGGGATGTGACCTGGATTTCGGCACGTATCTAGTGGGGCACCTACTACAAGGGCATAACACATGTAGTGGTTGCTTTCGTTTATCTATCGCCGGGTTCAACTTGCATCTTTTTCTGGGGAGGTATTGGTTTTCTGTGTCGCCATTTCAATGGAACGGGAATTTCACGTTGATCTTTGCAACATCCGTGGCCCAAGATGCAATTTCTCCTCTGTGTCTGCCCACGTGTGTAACCAGAACCCAGCAATCCTTGCACTTAGCGAGAGTCAGGTAATAACTGATGCAGATATTTCTGATTTTACTATACCCGGTTATAACTTAGTACCTTTGTTCTTTCCACATCGTGGTCTAGCTACATACATACGAAGTGATATTGCTTATCAGCTTCTGCCACAATATGGGCTCTGCTCCAATCCAGAATTTAATTTATCGTAGCTAAAACTTCACGTTCGTAGGCATATCATACATTACTGCTTTTTTACAGAAGCCCAAACTTAGATAGAAACGCATCCTTTAAATCCTTAATTTGATGCTCTATCTGATTCTATCGATAAGATCTTGACCCTATATCCCCACACTGAAATCGTTATTGCGGGTGATTTCAATGTGCATAACTCTTTCTTCGCCACTCCGGCCACACAACACCTGACGGTTTTTATGTCCACCTCTTTGCTGATTCAAATAGTTTAACTCAACTCGTCAATGAGCCAACACGGGTGCCAGATATAGATGGTCATTCCACCAACACACTGGACCTGTGTGGGGGTAAGGGGAGTTTGGTTCAGCGTTTTCGATGGTTCCCACTTTCTTTATGTTATGTGCCGGCACGGCTACGGGTTCACATAAAGCCCACTGACTACTGCTGCGAAACGTCCACCAAATTAATAGAAATGAAACACTATGATATAGCTTGTAATCAAGGTTTTTATTTCAAACACTTCCTTTTTAAACTTAGATATCAAACTGTTAATAAGCCTCGTAAATTGTTTCAAAATCTTGATGAATCTCTCGCGACTACTAAAACGTAAAATTCAACCACCAAACTATCTGCTCGTTCCTTTCTTTGATTAAATGTTTGTTAATTTACTTGCCTGTGATACAAAAACAAAAATTAAGACACACAGTAATTCACTTCGAATTGTTTAACTTAGCTACACAGGTAATTCACTCCGATGGTTGTGCACGGCATCCATGACCGTGGAAAGGGTCGAATCCCCTGTGTGCATGTTTACACGCAGGAGAATTTGATTCTCGGCGGCTAGACGCGCGATGCGTGGACTGCTTTTGTCGGTTGGACAAAAGGCTGCCGTGAATGAGGATAAGCCAGGAAAATGTGCTGCGCACATGTGTTGCAGGACACCCTGGCTGACAGGGGCGCCCATAAGTTTCCCTATGTATGTTGCATGTTAGGAGTTCTTTTCAGGGAAATTATAATGATGCATCATCTGCATGAAAAGATGAATTCTGGAGATGCATTGTCTGCATGGATTGATGAATTCCGTGATGCACTATCTGCATGATATGACGCCCTTGAGAAGGGTAATGTTTACAGGTGGTGTAGGCCAACAAAAGGAGTTGGGGTTGGCGTTGTGTGTGGTTTGTAGGTGAAATTGTGGTTGGAATTGTGGTGGGTCCTCAGCGCGATATTAGAGAACCCCCACACCTGCTTCTCACCTTCCACCCAAACAAATACACAATTGAGGTTTCTTCGCTCTTGGGCACTTCAGACCAATGTGTTGTGCCAGCTAAATTTCCTCTAACCAACAGTAACGTTAATGAGAAAGCTCCCAAAGGAACAGGATGGTTATATGCGAAAGCTAACTGGGAAGGTCTGAACGACTTTTTTGGGAGGTTGAATTGGTCGTTATTTTTCCTCAATAACGATGTTGACTCTATAGCGGACACATTGACAGACACGATTCTGCTTGGCATGCGAACCTTTATTCCACACAGAGTAAAGAGTACCAAATCCAAGAGAAATATGTGGTTCGATTCCGGGTGCAGAGAAGCCATTAAGGTTAAAGAGTTGAGCTTCCGGTTGTTTAAATCAAACAATACTGAGGAAAACCGGAAAAGATTTAAGAGAGCTAGAAATGACTGCAGTGTGTATATTCAATGTGCAAAGTTCTTGCATGATCAGAGAGTGAGACAAAAAATACTACTCTCCCACAGGTAGTATAAACTTCTTGGCATTTGTGAAGAACATCCAAAACTCGGTCTCCTCATCCATTCCTTCGCTAATAGTCGATGAGAGACCAGTCACCAGTACAATAGAGAAAGCGAATCTACTTGCTGCACATTTTGCAGCCAACTCAACGCTGCTTGATACATCAGTTCCGCCTCAACTTCAGCATAAGCAGCACACCATGAGCCAGATTCGCTTCCGAACGCGTACTGTTGTCTGCGCACTCAAAGAGCTAAACGCTTACAAATCCGCTAGTCCGGACGGCATTCCCCCAATTCTCTTGAGGAAATGTTTCTCTTCACTCGCTAAACCACTGCGGAAACTCTTCCATCTGTCTTATTCTACTGGTCGTTTCCCAAGTAGATGGAAGTCAGCGAACATTCAGCCAATTCCCAAAAGGGGTGACAAATCATCCCTTTCGTCTTATCGACCCATATCACTAACTTCTATTCTCTCCAAGGTAATGGAATCTCTTATCAACCGTCAACTTTCGAAATATCTGGAATCAAATGACCTCCTCAATGACCGCCAATATGGCTTTCGTAGCAACAGGTCCACAGCAGATTTGATGGTGTACCTTACCGAAAAGTGGAGCCATTCCATCCACTACTTCGGCGAAAGCAAGGAAAGGGTGATAAATCATTCCTCTCTTATCGACCCATAGCACCAACTTCTATTCTCTCGAAGATAATGGAATTACTGCTTAACCGTCCACAGGAGATTTAATGGCGTACCTTACCGAAAACTGGAGCCATTCCATCTACTACTTTGACGAAAGCAAGGTTGTTGCACTGGATATCTCGAAAGCCTTCGACAGAGTTTGGCATCCAGCCCTTTTATCAAAATTACATTCATATGGAGTATACAATTCCCTGATTCAATGGATAAGAGACTATCTTTCTGGCTGTTCAATCCAAGTGGTTCTTGATAGTGTCAAATCTGCTTCCCATCAAATTAATGGAGGTGTTCCCCAGGGTTCGGTATTCTCATCCACTCTCTTACTCATCTTTATAAATGATCTCTTGTCCATTACCCACAACCCAATCCACTCGGTTGCTGATGATAGCACGTTTAGTTTCTCATACTCATATGAACATTCCCGGTCAAACTCTTCGCACGTCAACACCAGTCAGCAGGTTATGCTTAATACACTGAATTCCGACCTCGACAAGATATATCAATGGGGGTTATCTAACCGAGTAGAGATCAATGCCTTAAAACCTCAGTGCTTTCTCCTGTCGTCAAAGGCGAACCCCAAAGTAAATACACTGTCGATGAACGGCACTTGCATCGACGAAGCCAAGGAACTATCAATCCTCGGCACTCGAATTATTTCGACTCTTAATTGGAGCGATCACATTTTTGAAGCTGCGAAAAGTGCGGCCAAATGCATGGGGTTCCTTAAGATATGCAAAAAATACTTCACTCCATCCAACCTGGCCACTATTTACAAGGCGTATACTCGTCCCAAAATTGAGTTTAACTCCCATATTTGGTCAGGCGCATCCAAAACTGCACCACATGTCCTCTATAGGATGCAACAACGAGCAGTGAAACTTATTGGGGACCCAGATGTGAGTCGTTCAATTCCGTCGTTAGAGCAAAGGAACAACGTATCGTGCCTAACTCTTTTCTATAGGTATCTATCACGGTCTTTGCTCAATGTGTTCCGCCTACTCAGACATTTTCCCGGGATACCCGTCAATCTGAGAATGCGTATCAATTTACGTTGAAAGTAAGCTTCAGGTGAACAAATAAATATAGAGAGTCATTTTTTAGCCGAACCACACGGATGTGGAATACTCTACCTGATCATGTGTTTTCTCGTCGTTGTAATATCCAGGCATTTAAGACCTATGTACATCGATACCTCCTTTCCTTATCCACTTCCTCTCCTACTGTGCTCTGATATTTAAGGGTACTCCAAAATCCCCTTTTGTGCGTGCCTTTGTGTAAAAAAAAAAAAAAAAAAAAAAAAAACACGTGCCACAGTCAACACGCGCAGACATCAGACTTCCCCGGATGGAATGCCCACACTTTGCTGGTGATTCCAAGGAATGGACACCTTTTCGTGGCCTCTTCACGTCGTTCATCTACGATGAGGTGTCGCTTTCTAGATCCCAAAAAAGTCCACAACTTGCGTTGCAGGCTACAAGGGGAAGCCATGCAGGTAATTAAAGGCTTCCCAATTACAGACAATAGCTACGATAAAGCGTGGAAACTTTTGGCAAAATGCTATAATATGCAACGTTTAATAATTGAATTGAATCCCACTTTCGAGCCCTTTTCGCTTCAAAAAGGGTAAACAGCGAATCATCGACTGCTTTGAAAGCCCTGCTAGACGCCACCCAGGAGCATTACCAGGGCCTTAAAGCGCTCGGCAGACCCGTTACGATCTGAGATGATTGGCTAGTCTATTTAACCGTAAGTAAACTAGATGTCGAAACTCACAGATAATAGGATCTCTCGCAGAGGGACGATAAGGTGGCGGTGCTAGACACACTTTTAACTTTCTTAGAAATGAGATTTCGTTTTCTAGACGCAATTGATTCACACCATCAAGCCTCATCTTACACTTTCAAACATTCCGGTCATCAATTACAAAGCAAAGCCAAGTCCGCCTCAGGTTCTCTTCAGACTGCAATTCAATTAACAAACCGATCTACACACAGTTTCCAAATTTCAACGAGAGGCATGCGCCCTTTGTTCAGCCAATCATAAAATTTACATCATCACATCGGTATACTAACCACTATACTATCGAGGAGCCCCATAAAATTTACAGCTGTGACGAATTCGGGTCTCGTGAAGACCTTCGTTCGTTCACGAGACGTCTCCGCGCTGGTCATAATCAAGATAAGTGCCGAAGTCCAAATGCATGTTGTGTATGTCAAATGCGTCACCAAACGTTACTGCATTGTGAGGTGCCAACTTCCAGTTCCGTAAGCTCAAACACCAGTTTAATACCGTCACACTGCCCACACTCCGCACATTACGTTCTCCTAGGCACGGCCATTGTCAAAGTAATGGGTAATTCAACAAGATGCCAGCCAGCCAGACCCATTTCCGACGATGGATCTCATTTTACGTTCATCAGTGAAAGTTGCGTTCAAAGACTTAAGCTAAGAAGAACTTCAGTATACACAGCAATTAAAGGAATTGGCGCTACCGAGGCTGGAAACTCCAAGGGCGAAGTCGAACTTGCAATCTCATTGCATGATCCCACCTTTACAACAATTCGCGCACGTTATACCTAAAATAACACGCAATTTACCGCCGATTTAGTCACCACAAGCTGATGGTTCGCACATCAGCAGACTTAAACCAGCAGATCCTTTCTTCCACACACCCGCTGCCGTCGATATTCTCTTAGGATCGGATAAACTGAGTCAGTTTATACAAACTGGTTTAGTTAAGGGTCCCATCGGAACTGCAATCGCACAACAATCTGCACTTGGATGGATTCTATTCGGGAATACGAAACCCAAATACACCGCTTCCACCGCAGTTTGTATGTACACAGACGCCTCGTTAACAAAGTGCGAATCATTAGACGCCATCAAACACCTAACCATCGAAGAACAACAGTGCGAGAAATTCTTTATCGACACGCATTATCGCAAAGAGAATGGTCGGTACGTGGTCAAGCTAGCATTCCTAGCAAGCCTGGCTGCCCTCTGGGAAACTTCCGTCAGGCCGCCATTCGTGCATGAATCCGAATGGAAACGCTGTTCGCAAAAGGTAAACATCTTTACGACCAGTAGAAAGAGTTCAACGAAGAATTTATCATTCTAGGCCATACGGATGAAGCAACTCAACCCCCGAAACTAGGTAAGCACTACTATATGCCCCATGGAGCTGTAATAAAGGAGACAAGTACAACGACCAAATTGAGGGTCGTTTTCAACGCCTCTTGCCGCACCACTACTGGGTTTTCACTCAACGATTCGTAAATGGTCAATCCGCAGATCTGTTTTCAAGATTTCTCCGACTACGTTCTCATCGCTTTGCTATGAGTGCAGACGTGGCAAAAATGTATCGCCAAGTACGAGTGAACGAGGACCACATCGACTACCATAATTGTTTGACGCAATACTCCCCAGGATGACATCAAGGAATACCGGCTGTTGACTGTCACTTATGGGGTCGTTCCAGCTTCTTACTTACCTGTAAAGCCTCTTCAGCAGACTGCCTTAGACGAAGGCGAAGGTTGTCCTACAGCAAAGCAAGTCATAATGCGGGACTTCTATATAGACGATCTGTTAACTGGGTGTTTCGAAGAGGCAGAACTGCAGCGTCTACAAGTTCAGATATCATCTCTAGTAAACCGAGGTGAATTCCATCTCAGGAAATGTCCCTCAAACTCTCCTCGTGTTATTTGTGATGTACCAGAAGATGAACGTGAAGTCACACACCCTTTGTATTTCTCCGAAACGGATAGCGTCCGAACGTTAGGACTCCAACCGCTCCTCGAGAATCTAACGTTTACTGTTCGTGTTCATGAAATATATATCGCAAATTTAACTAAGCGCTTACTTCTTTCAGATGCCTGTAAGCTGTTTGATCCTTTAGGCTTGCTTTCTCGTAGCACCATCATCCCCAAGATGATTTTCCAACGCCTTTGGATACCCAAGGTCGATTGGGATGAAGCTGTACCAAGCGGTGTGAAACGGCAGTGGCAGGCATCATATCACGAACCTCGCAGCAATTAAAGTGCGGAGGTGGGTCGGTATTGGTCCCGAATGCGGCATCTTACACGGCTTTGCAGACGAATCACCATGCGCCGCTGTCGTGTACGCCCGCACAGCAACTCCCGATGGCAAGATCACCGTTAATTTGCTCACGGCAGAGACAAGAGTCGCTCCACTAAAACAAACGACGTTGGCTCTACCCCCCTTGGAATTGTGCGGCGATGCCTTGTTAGCACAGCTAACACAAATTATATCGTCGCTGCAATATCCAATCCGCAGTATATTTGGATGGCCAGATTCATCTGTAGCTCATGCTTAGATTCGTCAATCCCGGGCAAATGGTGTACATTCGTAGCGAATCGTGTATCACAAATCTAAGAAGCCATACCTGGGTACCATATAGAAACATGGGTGAAAAGAAAACATGGCGAGCTGAATTACCACTTGACTCAGCTAATATCAGGACATGGATGCTTTCGGCAATACTTGCACAAGTATTGTGAATCACCCATACTGCTTGTATTGCGAAGGCAAAATAGAGAATGCGGAACACGTACTCACATAGTGTGTGAGATTCGAGACCGCACGAACGATTTTGGAGAGACACACGAGACAGACAGTTACTCCGGCTGGAGTAATAGAATACATGCTTAGTTCAAAACAGGCATGGTCCGTAACCAGTGGTATTCTCTGTGAAATGATGTAGCAGTTGCGACGTGATGAGCGGAGTAACAGGTAAACTCCGTCCCGCCCCGCGATGGAATATCTAAAAGAAAGTTCCGCGGGGTTTAACGGGAATATGTGCCTGTCGGGAGGTGGTTTTAGTCCGTAAAAACCCGGCATGCCTCTGGATGGGTTCAGAGGTATCTTTTGAAGATTTCCACCTTCCTATCGAAAAAAAAAATGGTTGTCTGGGCGGAAGGCGCTCGGACATTATATTCGTGACAACGTATCCTAAATATGTAACATTGAATATACAAGTTATTAAATCAACATTAAAGTGTTTTTTTCCGAATGCCTCCAAGTGTAGGCATTAATTTTGGTTCGCTTAACGAAATTTTACAAGTAGTGCAAACTACTGTGTATTCGCCAGGACACAGTTGTCGATTTTCTTTTGTGTGCCAGTCCGAAATTACGTTCATCTGTTGCACTGTGATCGGTTTTAAATCGCGTTCAAACCAAAGTCTATCACAAACAGAGCAAGCATACCCAAAGTCATTGTCAAGAAACATCAATTTAAATCTTGATATCGATTTGTTCCATTTCATGTCCCATACCTCTTGCGCCGATATAACTGGTTGTATTGTAAAATACACGGGTTCTGCTGCTGAAGGCTGTTGTAGGTTTACAACCAGTAGTTCTTGAACGTTGTTTGAACTTGCCGCTGCGAAACCACTATGAACAGACAATTTTCTCTTAGCTATATCCGATTTATTTAATGCTGCAAGGCGCTGCCTGTATTCGCGTTGTCTCTGTGTATTTTTTGTCTTTACACTTTCAACCTGTACAGCTGTTCTCGACAGTGCAAGGCGCTGTCTGTATTCCTGTTGTCTCACCGCATTTGACTTAGGAGCAATTAAGAGAGTCGCGCTCTCGCTCACTGCGGCTCGTGCGTTATTGGTTATCGTTATCGTAACGCTACAAACTTTTTTCCGAATGCCTCCCAAGGTATACCGATTTATAAGACGTTGTCACGTCAAAAAATACCTGGGTACGCAGATGATTTGGCGATAGTGGCCGTAGCTAAATATCTAGATGACCTGGAGAATATTTGCTCCCAAGCAATCCAGAGCAGTAAATGCTGCCTAGATATAGCCGGACTGAAACTAGCTGGGCATAAGACGGGTGCAGTTTTAATAAGCAGCCGCAAGAAAGTTGAATACCTTGATTTGGAAATAGAAGGGCAAATAATCAGATCCAGTCTGTATATTAAATATCTTGGTGTTATACTCGACCACAGGTTGACCTTCAAGGAACACCTGAGGAAAACGAGTGAAAAAACCACAAGAGTATGCAAAGTTTTAGCGAGACTGCTACCCAATGTTGGCGGAACCCGGCACCATATAAGGAAACTCATAACCAGTGTCAACACCTCCATTATAATGTATGCAGCTCACATATGGGCAGGGGCTGCACAGTATAAGTCGTACATGAGGGGAGTGAACTCCGCACATATGCTGGCATCGTTAAGAGTATGTTGTGCATTCCGAACGGTATCCGAAGATGATATAAATATTTTGGCCTGGAGGACGCCACCTGGCATTGCAGCTAAAGAAAACGCTGCATTGCATAAGGTCTCCCAAGAGAATCGCCGGAGAATGCGGTCACAATTAGAGCTCTCAAGCCTAAGAGAATGGCAACAAAGTTGGGATTCTCCACCAAAGGAAGATGGACCCACACCATGATACCTGATATAGAAAATGGGTGAAAAGAAAACATGGCGAGCTGAATTACCACTTGACTCAGCTAATATCAGGACATGGATGCTTTCGGCAATACTTGCACAAGTATAAGCATGTGAATCACCCATAATGCTTGTATCGCGAAGGCAAAATAGAAAATGCGGAACACGTACTCACAGAGTGCTTGAGATTCGAGACCGCACGAACGATTTTGGAGAGACATATGAGACGGATAGTTACTCCGGGAGGAGTAATAGAGTACATGCTGAGTTCAAAACAGGCATGGTCCGTAACAAATGGTATTCTCTGTGAAATTATGAAGCAGTTGCGATGCGATGAGCGGAGTAACAGGTAAACTCCGTCCCGCTTCGCGATGGAATATCTAAAAGAAAGTTCCGCGGGGTTTAACGGGAATATGTGCCTGGCGTGAGGTGGTTTTAGTCGGTAAAAACCCGGCATGCCTCTGTATGGGTTCAGAGGTATCTTTTGAAGTTTTCCACCTTTCTACCGAAACAAAAAAAAATACCCGCAGACAACTGATTCCACGTTCAATCATCGCAAAACCCTGCTGACTGTGCTACGCGCGGTATACTACTACAAGACCTAGCTGACCATTCACTCTAGTGGGACAGTCCACCTTAGTTCAAACAAAATGAATCGTCAAGGCCTTCGCAACAGCTCATCGTAGCAAACCTAGACGGACGAACTGCGTCAACTAATTTAGCAATCAGCCCTAAAACACCACCTACTTGGGAACAAATAGATCGGTTTTCGTCTCTGGGAAAGTTGAGGTTCCAGCATAATGTTCGAGTGGCCCTGCGAAACCAGCAAAACATAAATCGATTAACTGGCCGAATCAGCAACCATATCCATCTTGCTGAATTGGACGAAGCATTCTTTCAGGATAAAACTCTCCCAACGCTATTCCTTCGCCCACGATATTCAACTCCTATTATCTAATAAACCGACAAGCCGCCACAGCAAACTTCTAAGGCTACATCCGTTTATGGACGAAAACGGATTGCTCAGTGTGGGTGGAAGACTGTAGTAGTGAAAAGCTCGATGTTCAAGCACAAGCAAATCGATAAAGCCACATGCATATCAGCCGACGGCGTAACGCGTAACCAAATAGACCACTTTCTCATAGACATAAGACACCACTCGTATATCCTTGACGTAAGATCATATAGAGGAGTAGATTGCAACTCCGATCATCTTCTAGTGATGGGCAAAATTAGAAGTCGGCTCGCAGCAAACCCACATGGGCAATCACGGGAGACAAGCAAAAAGTTCGACATTGATAAACTAAAAGACTTACGCAAAGGGCTGAATATCAAGATGAACTAACGAATAGATTTAGCATCCTAGAGAATGGGAGCAGTGAGGAAGAGGAAGCCAATAGTGGGGACACTAAATAGATATCGATCAGAGACACAATCAAACAAAGAGCCCAAAAGGTATTAGGATCTAACAAAACAATTTAGTCCAAACCTTGGTTTGACGATGAGTGCAGGGCGAAGACCGAAGAACGTAAACGCCTCAGAGTGATCCACTTAGAAAGACACGATGAAGTCAACGCAGAAAGATACGCGACAATTCGGAAAGAGACAACGAGACTTTTCAAACGCAAAAAACGTGAATGGGAGAACACTACGATCGACAAAATCCTAGAAAATGCCAGAGCAAAGAACATCAGAGGTATGTATGCCGGCATAAATTCAATTAGAAATGGCCACCAAGGGAGAGTCAAAATAATTCGACACACAAACGGTAGTCTTGAAAACCTGTTCAATGTGCACACCCATCAACCACAAATAAACGCACCAGACATACATACAGCCAAGCCTCAGATTCCAGAGCCCACTTTCGACGACAACCACAAATGAACGCACCAGGCGTACATACAGCTGAGCCTCAGATCACAGAGCCCTCTTTCAACGAAGTTGTAGACGCAATAAACCGATTGAAAAACAAGGCTTCCCGAGTCGACTGCATACCGGCAGAGCTCATGAAGCATAGAGGAGAGGCAATCACTCGAAAGATCCACCAACTGATTAAAACAATATATATACAATGTATTTATATATATATATATAATACATATATATATATATATATATATATATAATATAATACATGTATATATATATATATATACATATAATGGGAAAAGGAAGTCACTCCGGAGGAACGGAAAACCTAAATAGTCGTCCCCATTTTCAAAAAAGGCGGCAGATCTGACTGCGAAAACTACATAGGAATATCATTGCTCCCAACCACATACAAAATACTAACAAATGTCATACTGGCTAGCCTCACACCGTACGCGGAAGAAATACTGGGAGACTTCCAGTGCGGATTCCCTAGGGACCGGTCAACGAACGACCAAATGTTCACAATAAGGCAACTGCCGGAAAAGAAGTGGGAATACGGAGAGACGGTTCACCAACTGTTCGTTGACTTCAAAAAAGCCTACGACTCAATCGCAAGGCGAAGACTCTACCATATTGTAGTTGAGCCGGGAATCTCGAAAAAATATGCCGTCCTCATTCAAATTTGCATGAACGAAAACACGGAGCGAGTTAGAATAGAAAACCACCTCTCAGAACCATTTGAAATCCGGGACGGACTAAAACAGGGGGATGGCCTCTCGCCATGTTTTTTTAACCTTGTGCTCGAGTATGTCATCAGAAAGGTACAAGACGACAACATGGCCGGATCATCCCTGAAAGGGGTCACGCAAGTGCTCGCAAATATCTGGGAACAATACTGACGGCCAGTAACGAAATATCGATTCCGATTCCGCCAACGCAACTTGGCACGTAGCCAGTAAACTGCTGAAATCCAAACTGCTATCACGAAATATAAAGCTCCGTGTTTATAGAACCAGAACCATGCCGATTGTTCTATACGGATGCGAAACATGGGCTCTCACAAAACGGGAAGAAAACAAATTCCGCGTATTCGAGAATAAAGTTTTAAGGAGTATCTTTGGCGGTAAATATGACGAGGAGGCAGGACAATGAAGGAAACTCCACAACCACGAATTGGAAGAGCTATATCGCAAACCTACAATAGTGAGAGTAAGCAGATCGCGAAGATTAATATGTGCCGCGAATGGGCAACGTTCGGACCGTGCGTAGAATTCTTGACGGTAGACCAACGGGAAAGAGACCGACAGAACGGCCGCGACGGAGATGGGAGGGCAATGTTAGGTTTGACCTTGAGGATATCGGATCGGATGGTCAATCGGGGACGGGGAGTACACAGGACGGGGAACGATGTCAGACTCTAGTCAGCGAGGTTATGAACTTCCGGGTTCCTACATGGCAATAAATAGTAGTTGTACCGTCTGGTATTTCGTTTCAATGGCCACGGAGTAATTGAATTATGATCTAATTGTCGGTATGGAAAAATGAGTGAGTTTCAATGGGTACACTACAGTAGAATGATTGCATTTGGGTACACGTGGAGATGATGTAGTACCAGGAACCGCTGAGTTAGTTGCGAAATGTGCAACAAGTAAATTAGCTTTCTTTTTTGTATCTGTCGCATTGGAATGGATGAGGAAACACCATTTTTCATGGTATTCATAAACCCCAAGAAATTTGTTACCTGGGGGTGAATCTATTACTTTTTGTCATAATCTTTGCTCATGGAATGTTTGAATGGACCTATTTTAGTCATTCGTATCCCCCCTCTTGAACAACCTTCAAGTTTTTTCTGTATTATGTGACTGATGCAACAGGAGATTCAACTATATATAAAACCAGATAAAACACGAGCCCACAAGGTAGTTTTGTGGCGTTTCTAACAGATACACACACAATACACAAGCAAATAGTGAAGAACACAGAACGAAAATCCAATAAGAAAATGCATCAGTGCCGTATACCATAGCGATAACATAACAATTCCACATCAGTTGAGTGTACTTGAGTTTAGAAATCGAATTCGTACACACGGCAGTGGCCTCATGTGTTAAGCATTGGTTCCATTTTTTAGTGATTCTACCCGTCATAGCGTCAGTTCGAATCACACGTTCTTCATTATCGTACCAAACGCTATAGTTTGACCTTCAATTTCATCCCATGCACAGAAGTTCGGGCAAAGCCCTTACCCGAAAAGTTATAACACTTTATGTTGTTCCTGTCAGGGCACGATGGCATGTGGGGCGAAAGTATATTGTGCCAGGCATGGGCACTCGGTTCACCTTCCTCCTCCATCATAAATGTTCCTCCGAGAAATTGTTCGCCAGAAAAATAGAAATAATAAAGCAAAGTTTTATCTTCATAACAGAGCGGACACAGAACCACCGTAATAAATACACAGGGTATTGTTTGTATTTCATTGTTTGTTGATTAGGCCCTTTATTATTCTTTCTTATTTTTAAAGTACACTAATTACACGGTTACACCTAGCAAAACAATGTTTTAATTTAAGCGGACTCTGGGGATAAAGTGCGCTAATTACACCGGTTACACATAACTAACGCACATAGTAACTTTCGCGCTTTTTAATTTGATCGAAATATCGTAACGTAGATGTGTACTAATATGGGGTATTGACCGCGACTCGCGTCTCGCACTCGGGGATAGGAAAAGAAAAACACACGTCTCTGGTAGAACGCGTCCACAGCGCTACGGACAGCGGGAGCACAACTACCGGCTCGGTCGGTGGATGGTAAAGGACTTAGAGATAACCGGCTCGTGCAGAGCCGACTCGCTAATGTGGTGAGTTTCCCCGAGAGAGGAAGTGTTCCTCTCGTGGTGAAAACGAGGAAAGAGGATTTCACTGGTGAGGTCCTGTAGTGGTGGGCGTGAAGTCGATCGTCGATTCAGATTGCTTACATAACGCTTGCAGGTCAAAAGCGACACGAAACCTAGACAAGGGATACAGACAAAGAAAGAGGCGACTTATGGTGGTAATGAGGGTCAGCTGAGTAAATATTAGCCACTCATTAGATGCTAAAAGGGATTGAAATAATGGAGATCGTATATCGTATCTCTGCCGACTGGGAGAATCGGATTCTTTTGTTTGCATATGTTTATGCTATTGAATCCAATCCGACGGCTAAGCGTGATCTCGGTGATTGTTTGAAGATTCAAACAGAGAAATATTTCCGCGAGAAGTGCTTGCAGCTGAATCAATAGTTGCAAGTCTTTGGAAAGTAATTTAGATGGTTACACAATGACGTTGTGTATACCATCTGTGTTAATTGGGAATTCGGTTCTTGGTTGCTAATGCAGAGATGCATTGATACATGCATGAATGCCCTTGAAGGAAAAATTCTTTACAGGAATTTCCCGATAATGCATTGAAAGCATTAATTATCCTTGGGAAGGAAATGTTTATGCTGCGGGGAGATTGCGGTGCAGGTGTGGAAGGTTGGAATTTGCCTGGCAACCGAAGGTACCGAATAGGTTTTGGGATTCATGATAAGTTAGGAAAGAATTCTTATAGGAAATTTGTATGCGAAGAGATGCATGAAGGGTAAGAATTCTTTTACAGGGACTTTTAGGTTATACCTTAGATAACCTAGATGCGTAAAGCAATTTTTTTAAATAGACTTCTCTCGGGAGAGGCGAACCTATAACGTGGAGTGCGCGCCCCGAGATGCCATCAAATAACTGTTGCAGTTCTTTTTGAACAATTGCAGGTTGTAACCCTCCGGGAACACTCGCGTGTGAAGGGAGTTCCACAGCTTCCCCGCTCTGTAACGGAACGAGTTCTGATGCGGGGATGTTCGCGCCGTCGGGAGATGAACCATAAACGGGTGCGATCCGTCGGATTGTCTTGTGGAGCGCATATAAGCCGAATTGCGTGGAACAATACCACGAATCTCCGAAGAACAGTACACGTAATAATATCTGTAAAACAGACAGAGGCCGGCTACGCGCCTTCGATGTGATAGCGACTACAGTCCCGACGTCAGCGCCGAGTCCCCGATCAGGCGGATCACTCGTCTCTGTATGCTCTCAAGTGGGTCGAGTGTATGTTTAGGAGCCGAGCTCCAAACATGAGAGCAATATTCGAGCGCGGGTCTAATTTGGGATTTATATAGGAGAAGTTGGGCCGGAGTGAAATATTTCTTGGCGCTAAAAAGATAGCTCAGTTTTCCTGAGGCTGACCTGTCGATACTCGACACGTGTTTATGCCATGATACATTCCCACAGACCGTGACGCCGAGCAATTTCAAACTTTTCCCAGCCTCGAGGGCCTGGCCATTCATCATCAGCTGTGGAATCGATGATCCACTTTTCTTTGTGAATGTTGTATATTGTATTAAGGTGCTAATGCGATTGCATTAGCGAAACTTGTAAGGTTGGGTCGAAGTTATAGGGGTTCTTCAGGTAAGTAACAGTGGGGTTTGGCGGACCGCCACAGGTATATCAAGAACCTGAAACACAATAGGTTCTCTGCAAAAAGAGGAAGCAGAACGTGCTATTTTTGTGTGTATCATCATCATCGGCACTACAACCTGGAACCGGTCTTGGCCTTATTTAGCAAGTCCTGAGGCTTGTTAAATTTTCCATAATGATTTGTTTTTTCCGGACAAGGTGTGTGTATGCGACTCATTAAATTCTCTTGGACTCGTTAAATTTCATAATCCAAGGCTTATTGTAGAGTATATGATGTTGTGGTGAGTTTGAACTACGCCACTTTCGAAGTTTTCGTAACACCTGATCAAGCATGAGCAAATTTTAATAAAAAAAAAACGTGTCGGTCGTAGTCTGCCCCAGAAACAAGAGGTTGGTTATGCGGAGTCTAGATTTGATTGGAACGTGATTCTGACTTGTGATTTGGTTTGTCAAATATTTTATCCTTTTTACGTCGTATCGAATTTTGAAAGTAACAAGTCGAGTTAACATGGAATTTATAAAGACTGCTGGAGTTAAGCTGTGATAAAAATTGAAGTATAAACAATAAAGTGATCTTTGTTTCTTTTGTGTTGGCGCTAAAACTTCCATAACACAACGTTGGTGGCCCCGACGTTCTCCAAAGTACGGAGCTAGTCTGGTTGATTGCACATTGACTTTGTCCCCCACTGTCGCTAGGTATTACATGTATAGGTTGTTCTCGGCAAAGTCAGGATAATTTTTTGATGGACAGCGGCCGTGAAGTAAGTTACGAATATATGTCGAGCGGTTTGTGAATATTCTGCAGTCGCCACGAGAAAATCTTCATTTTTGGCAGTTATCTTTTAATTGAAATAAATGAAATTACATGAATGGAAGTGATATTTCGATCCTGAGCAGTAAGTTTTGCTTGGCAGGAATTAACCAAGCCCCTAATAATGTTCCGACTGATTCAGCCCCAAAAATGGAGATCCTGCAAGGACCAACGACACGTGCTAATGCACCAACGACACATGTTTATGTACCAACCACACGTGCTCATGCAGGCGTTGGTTTTGTAATCAACGACGACACGTGCACATGTAAAGGTTTGTAACAATTCATAGAGGGAATAAGAAAATATAAATAACAAGTACCACAGTCGCACACTCAAGCGGTCGGAATATGAATCTGTGCCACTGAATGTGTTAAAATATCACCACACGTGAAAAGTGATGACACGAGATATTGACTCATTCCACTAGACAAAACACACATAAAAGCAAACAAACCGAATTATCTGTAAACATATTCTGAAGTTTTATATATATTTCTATTGTTATTTACCATTTATCGATAGTAAGTTTTAAAACTCCTCCCATCCAGCGTACTCCTTGACCACATCCTTGTTCTCCTTTCTGTGACGATGCGTGGCATTCGCTTCACCCTTCGCTATACACTTTTTGCGCATCTCCCGTTTTCCTTGTTCATCAAGTTCCTTCTTGACACGGGCTCTCATTACACTGGGCGCAATAGTGCTGGCTGCCGTGGACGAGGTTCGCTGGCTTTTCACATCTGAAAGGAGTTTTTCTACCATTTTCAAACGGTACATCCGAGAATTCGGATCTATGCCTTTCAGTTCTGGAACGTTATCTGTTTCAAGGTCGTTTGAGCTCATAGTACCTGCATCTGAGAAAACGTCTTCCGTATTCTCTGCTTCCTTTGCCTCTAGCGTTTCTCTCGGTATGTGTTCAGTTGCGCCCTCTGCGTCGAAGTACACGTCTTCATACACATGTGGATCAGATGGCGTGTCATCAATGGTGCATTTGTCAAAGTATTGGGTACACGATTCGAGATAACGTTGAAGACTATAGTCGGTATTACTCTTTTTGCTCTGAGCAAAACTGATCTCATTCTCAAGCCCTTGGCGATAGATATTTAGCTGGGCTTCTGTGATTTCCTGGGCACTATCATCAAGTTGTTCGATTTGTGTTGCATCACTAGTGCTGTCGTCCTCTTCTTCTATCATACCGTACTCCTGTAGTATATCCTTTTCCATTTGTTTCGTGAAGCCAGAGCAGTGGACCTCGGCATCAAGATTGTCGTCGCGGACAATATCGGAAAATTTCGGGTAATCCTCGCTTTCATAGCCAAACTTTCGTCGGAACATTTCACGAATACCGTTGACGTCTCTATCGAAGAAGCTGGAAAGGGACACCATATTGTTCAGTGATCCATTGTAATTTGGAATACTTACAACTCCGCATTGGTGTGCGACGTCGACATCATCTGGGGGAAATCGATGAGAATTGGTTTGTCATCGTCGCTAATCATCAAATTGAATTCATTCAGGTCACCGTGTATCACTCCCGCGTTACCCAATCGTACGACAAGGTTCATGATTTCATCATAAACCGTTTCCGGGTCTTGCAGCTCATGAACTTGTGTCCTACATGAAAGAAAGGAATTTGTTTTTTATCAACTAGGTCAAATATTTCGTAATGATCACTTACATCGGATAACCGTTGACCAATTCCATCACCACGCAATGACGATTGAAATCAATGGGCTTTGGCACAGGGAAACCTCTTTCGTAGAGTGCAGTCATATAGGCGAATTCCCTGGTCGCTGATATTCTAGACAGATATAACCAAGGAGTCTTGTTCCGCCGACCGTGGTAGTCCCTCTTGGTCTTTATATTTCTGAAGCACGTCCGACCTAGTCGGTGCAACTTTAAGCAGAACGGATTTCCGTCTTCATCGGCCACCACGTAGATGTTCGACTCCTTGCCAACGCCAATTTGGCTGCCGAAAGAAGATATCGATCCACGCAAAGTTAGTGATTTCAGTGCCAAGTAATCGTAACCGGTGTTGGTGAGGCGATACCCATCGTCTAGAATCGATTATTTTTTGTCATCTCCGTTTTAATAATGAGGATTTTGTTAACTTACATTTCTTTCCGCGCTCATACGTCAAGAGTTTGTGTTTGCATAATTCGCGCATCAATTTATTAACACCACCAGTTTTTAGATTTGCAATCGACGCAGCTAAGGGCAGCGGAAGCAATTCGTGATTCTTCATGCCCATTTCGACCTGTAAGAACATACTTGAGGTCGTGAAATGCTGAAGTTTAGGACCAAATATTTACTCACCGCTGTTAATACGCGGAAATCTTCTTTTGTAAGGTAACGCAGAACAGTTACGTTTAATTTTCCCATTTTTGTTATATATTTGCAGTCCTAGTAAAATGTTTTCTCCACAAGCTTCACCGACTTATATTACTGTTTAAAATGTATTGTCTCTAAACTGACAAGAGTGAAAACGAAATGTCAAGCGAACTTGAGGCACAAGCCACGTGCATTTCCTTTTTGGCATTGACATGTGTTATACTGACAGTAACTGTTATATACGTGGAATGTCAACTGCGTTCAAACGGTAATGCTATGATGCGGTAGTAGAGACGAAAAGTGTTTATAAAATTGGCGCTTATAAACGATAACTATTTTTTTTTGCTTAAACTGCGGGCTATAATACGGGGCCTTGATTTTTTATGTATGTACTCTCTGGAAAGGCGAACCTACAGCATCGGG
Source organism: Microdon myrmicae (assembly GCA_963931805.1). Classification (NCBI taxonomy): domain Eukaryota; kingdom Metazoa; phylum Arthropoda; class Insecta; order Diptera; family Syrphidae; genus Microdon; species Microdon myrmicae. Next base: position 115,556,152 of record OZ007500.1, read on the forward strand.
TCAACACCACGACATAGATTTAGTGAGAGCAGTACCCTCATATATTTAGCTTAGTACAAGTGATAGAACTTAACAATTATCTTACAGCTAAAGAATATACAGTATGGTTAAAAAGAAAAAAGGAGGAGGGGGGTAGTCGAGTTGGTTACTGGGTTTACCCATCAATTATTTACTCATTAATTTACATATTTTATTTAGCTTAGTACGGGTTGTAAGAGTGTAGACCGGGAGTGGGTGGGGTCGGGAGGGGAAAGTGAGATGAAGTTTGAGAGCAGTAGAGGTAAAATTAAAATCGAAGGAGGTGGGGTAGGAGTGTTAGCCCACCGCAGCATTTGCCAAATGGGTTCATTAGAGCCGTAAGAAGTGTGGTGGGAGGGCAGAGACGAGGGTTTCGCAGGTTACGGCGGTTAGTGTGAAGTGCAATGATGGAGAGCCAGCTTGGACAGTTGATTGTGCCTGAAAGGAGATGGTGGATGAAAAGGATATCGGCATGAGTTCCGCGCTCCTCAAGTGTGTTGAGGTTAATCAGATGGAGCCGGCTTGTGTATGGGGGCAGAATCTGAGGATCCTCTCAGTTCAGACCGCGGAGGGCAAAACGCAGAAAACGATTGCGGATATAGGACGAGTAGTGTGGAGACCAGACCTGACGGGCGTATTCAAGAAGGGGGCGGACGAGGGCTATGTAGAGATAACGGGAAACGTAAGGATTAGAGAATTCCTTAGACCAGCGTTTCACAAACCCAAGGGCAGAGTTGGCCTTAAGAATAATATCACAATAAGCTAAGCTCCATGTCAAATATGGTCCCGAGGTCACGTATCGAGGGTACCGCTGATATCTGCTGGTTTAGCAGGAAGTAGAAAGGTGGGGGGGGGGGCGTTTGTGGGAGAAGGTGATGGGGTGACATTTGGCAACGTTGAGTTCAAGGCAGTTTGTGGCGGTTCAGCAAAACCTCCCTGTTACTTACCTGAAGAACCCGCATAACTTCGACCCAACCTTATAAATTTCGCTAATGCAATCGCGTTAGCACCTTAAATGCTTCAGGCATCAAATAGATCAAATTTATATAACCTAAAAGTCCTTGTAAAAGAATTCTTACCTTTCATGCATTTCTTCGCATACAAATTCCCTACAAGAATTCTTTCCATTATACGGGAGCATAAAACAAAACCTATTCGGTACTTTCGGTTGTCAGGCAAATTCCAACCTTCCCACACCTGCAACGCAATCTCCCCGCAGCAAAAACATTTCCTTCCCAAGGATAATGAATGCTTTCATTGCATTATCGGGAAATTCCTGTAAAGAATTTTTCCTTCAAGGGCATTCATGCATGTATCAATGCATCTCTGCATTAGCGACCCAGGACCGAATTTCCACTAGAGTTCGATCCTGGCGTCGCCATGGATGCCATGTACAATTGACACAGATGGTATATACAAACCGTCATTGTGTAATCATCTGAATTGCTTCGCAATGACTTGCAACTATCGATACAGCTGCAAGCACGTTACCCAGAATTGCTCCTTTGTTTGAATCTCCAAACAATCAGCGAGTTCGCGAATAGCCGCCGGATTGAATCCAAAGCATAAACAATGCTTTGAATTCAATCCAAACAATGCAAATATAGAATCTGTTTCCCACAAACGAATTTCCCTGCATATACAAATGCAACCAAGGGATTCGTTTCGTCCACCAACCCATTAGCACCTTTCCAAATGTCTATTCGTATATTTACACAAGGGCATCACTCATCTAAGACTTTTATGATGCCCTCGTCCCATATTTGCTTTTATCACATCTCTTCGATGCATCGTCGTCTATTTATTTAGCCGCGATGCATATCATAAACCATGATCGCCCCGATTACTTTGTCCTTGCCGCCTGTCTGCTTTGTTTTTCCATTGCCTTCGCGCATGAGTAAACAACACAGATCTGAACGAGCACACACATACCACCATAATCTCCATTAGGAGATCTGGTTTTCTATTCCACCAAGAGAGACTTTACGTTTCTCTGGTGGTAAGTAAATACATATCCTTAGTGGATAAGATATCTACCACGACACCACAAACTCACCTCAAACGAGGGTTGTATCACGGAGTCTAATTACATCTGCCGACCACGCTGGTTGTGCTGCCTCCCGCTCTCCGTCGCGCGGCGGAAATATCGAAGTCGTGTTAAGAAGAAGTGTTTCATCTTACGTAAAATTTATAAAAATCAATTTAATATTAAATATAAATTCTAAGTAAAGACCATTGGCAATAAAAAATTGTTTATGCATAAACAACATCGTCTGAGTGTTTTGTTTCTGTGTTGTGTCCGCTCGGTTGCGAAGGTCAACCATCGTTTTCTTTCTCCTTGCGTTGTCAGCAGTGTCCGCGTGAACAATAGACGATGTGGATGGAAGTGAACCTAGTGCCCGTGTCTGGCACATACTTCCTTCCCACAAGTTATGACGGCACCAAGTTGAGATCCGTTTGGAGAAGTGAGGAGTCGAGAGGAGAGATGATCGTTTTGTAGAGTTTGGCGTCATCCGCACAGAGGGAGATGGATGAGTATTTAATAATGGAGTCAACGTCATTGATGGTAACGATAAATAGGAGGGGACCTAGATGACTTGCCCGGAAAAAACAAATCATTATGGAAAATTTAACAAGCCTCAGGACTTGCTAATTAAGGCCAAGACCAGTTCCCGGTTGTAGTGCCGATGATGATGATGACCTTCACGTAAGGAAACCATGCTGGTTGAGTGAGATGATGGATTTACAACGGAAAGATAACGCGTTGTAAAAAATTCCTTCGAACAGTTTAGGGATTTGAGACAGTTTGGAGATGGGACGGTAGTTGCTTATATCGGTTTTAGGCCCCTTTTTATATATGGGGGTAACATAGGAGGATTTCCAAATACTAGGCTAGATACCTTGTGTAAGGGATAGATAGAAGATTTTTGATAGCGGGAGAGAAAGAGAAGAGGAACATTTCTTTAAAAGGACAGCCGGGAGTCCATCAGGTCCAGGGCTGAACTCGTCTTTGAGTAAGTTTAATTTCTCCTCAACTACGTGACGCTGAATAGTTTGAGGGGTGAAGGGGCCGAGGGAGAATTCGGGCAAGTCTTTGAACTAAAACAGATTGGGTTCGAAGGAGATGTCTGTGAAGGATTTATTGAAAAACAAAGCGAATAGATTGGCGATAGTTAGGGGGTCGATTGAAGAAGACGCGCCATAAGAAAGGGAGTTAGGAAAGGCGTCGGATTTACGTTTGTAATTTATAAAACGGAAAAAGATTTGGGGTCATAGATCAAATTGGATTGTGTTTTTGTGAGGTAGTTGGAGTAGAGGGAGTTGTAGAGCTCAGAAAATTTATAAAAGGAACCGAGATAGTTGGAATAGTTCTGGAAGGAACGCGTTTTGAAGAAAATGTTCCAGAAGTTATTTCTCTTGCTCCGAAGAGTGCGGAGTGTGCGGTTGTACCAAGGCGGCGATGAAACCGATGACCTAAGATGAGAATAGGGGACATATAGGGCGATGGCATAGTAGATCTCTTTATGGAGAGGGTCAGTAGCTTCTTCTACACCCAAATGATCAAAGCGAAATGCTGTTTTGCTAAGATGCTCATTTAGAAGGCGGAAGTTAGCTTTGTGGAAGTCGTAGGAAAAGCAGTCATGACGTGAAAAAGGCAGGGTTTCATGATCAAGATATAGGGATAAGTGCAGCGAGCGGGTTGGTAATTATCAATGGTAGAGAGGGCGTGAGGTCTAGGGGCAACTGAGGACATGTGTGGGTCTGTTGTGAACACGAGGTCAAGTTGTCCCCCATATGATTTGGGACATTGCTTATTTGATGGAGGCATGAGTCGGTGAGACCGTTTATAAAAATACGTTCCTTGGAACTAGTGGGGTTTGAGACGTGGAAGACTTGTTCGTCAGCCAATGTCCATTGGAGATGGGGGAGGTTAAAATCGCCAAGAACGACGATATCGTCTATTGAGGTGCTTAACTCGGTTAAGTAATCTACCGCTTCTATTGCGAGTTCGTATGACACGATGGGTCGTGAAGGAGGTATATAGAAGCAGATAATGAAGAGAGACTTAGGGCGCTTGTCGATTTTTATGCGACGTAGTCAAGATCCGGAGAAGAAGAGATGGCAATTAGAGACGAAGCGAATCTGTTATGAGTGGCAAGCAGCACTCCACTGCCTGGGGAATTGGGCTCGTTATTTTCCGGACTGTTGGAAAACAGCAGAAGTAATACCTATCCCGAAACCCGGCAACCCGAAGAACAAGCCTGAAAGCTACAGACCTATTAGTCTACTTAGCTGTCTGAGTAAGCTCCTAGAAAAAATCATTAAGGAAAAGATTGATCGTTTCGTGGAAGCAAATAACATCCTACCAAACTTTCAGTTCGGTTTCCGTAGTGGTCACAGCACAATCCACCAAGTCTTGCGCATTAAAAACCACATAGCTGGTAAATTCATCGGCAAAGAGTCAACGGGACTGGTTCTTCTAGACATCGAAAAAGCCTTTGATATCGTATGGCACGATGACTTGGTTATAGTGCTACTAAAACTTAAGCTGCCAATTCCGCTTATCAAAATTATCCAGAGCTTTCTTCGTTCGAGAAAATATGTTGTGAGTATAGGAACCGACAAATCCTCTACTCACCAAATCCACTATGGTGTACCCAGGGCTCGGTCCTTGGTCCCATATTATTCACATTGTTTGTCGCAGATTTACCATGTCTAGGTGAAAACATTCAGGTAGCTATGTTTGCCGATGATACGGCTATTTTCTCTTCGGGTGCCTTATTCACTAACGTCTACAAGTCTTTGCAAGCAGCTCTTGACAAACTAGCAGTATATTACAGGAAATGGAAAATAAAAATAAATAGTGATAAAATACAAGCTGTCTGGTTTTCGAGATGTAGGAAACTCTGCTACCTACCAAATGACACTAAACTCAGTATGTGCGCAGTTGATATTGATCGGTCCGAAGACTGCAGATATCTAGGTATTATTCTAGATAAAAAACTTATCTTCGTCGTAAGAGTTATGTATCCATTAGTGTGTAGAAAGTCAAAGCTTAGCCTCGAAAATAAAATCATAATTTTTAAAACCATTTTTCAAGCTATACTCCTATACGGCGCCCTGTATGGTGTAATTGTGCTCGCACACACAAAATAAAATACTGAAAATGTTGCTGAATGTGCCATAGCATGAACTACATGAAAACGCTAACGTTAAACCAGTAGAGTTCCTAATTGACAAAATCAATCGAAACTTCTTCGTCAATTGTTCTTTTTCTGGCATTGTTCTCGTTTCCCGACTGGCGTTATCCTAAATCACTACCTATGTACTCTGTCTATGAAAATTATATCGAGGTCATTATTACATAAAATAACCGGAAACCTGTGCAATATTAGTCTTAAGATTCAAATGCTGGTTTTTTCTTGTAGTTTTCCCTTAATCATTTATTATTTGTTATTCATTAAAATTGTACTATTGTCATTATATAGATTTAAGATTATAGTTGTAAAGGAATTGCTGTCCTAAAACTCTTAAATACTACTTGTAAAATATACCATAAATGTAATTATCTACCTAATAAAAATTACAATTCGTGATTGTGGAGTTTCCTCCATTGTCCTGCCTCCTCGCCATATTTACCTACAAAGATACCCCTTAAAACTTTATACTCGAATACGCGGAATTTGTTTTCTTCCCATTTTGTGAGAGCCCATGTTTCGCATCCCTCTGGTGAAAGACTAATGACCTTGCCCGAAAAAAAACAAATCATTATGGAAAATTTAACAAGCCTCAGGACTTGCTAAATAAGGCCAAGACCGGTTCCCGGTTGTATTGACGATGATGATGATGATGTTTCGCATCCATGTAGAACAATCGGCATGATTATGGTTCTATAGACACGGAGCTTTATGTTACGTGATAGCAGTTTAGATTTCAGCGGTTTACTGACTGCGTGCCAACTAGCGTTGCCAGAGTGTAGTCTTTTGTTAATTTACTTCGACATTTCATTACTGGCGGCCAGTATTGTTCCCAGATATTTAAATTTTTTACCTTTTTCAAATATCTTGCCTCTGACGTTTATATGTGTTCCTTGAGGTCCAACTGCTCTCGCCGTAATCATGTATTTTGTTTTGTGTTCATTTATTTCTAGGCCCACCTCTTCTGCCGCTTGCATGATGATTTCACTGTTTTTACTTACAGTTTCTAAACTATCGCCCAAAACGGATATGCCATCCGTATATGCGAGTACTTGTGTGACCCCGTTCAGGAATGGTCCGGCCATTTTGTCCTCTTGTACCTTTCTGATAACATACTCGAGCACAAGGTTAAAAAGACGTGGTGAGAGGCCACCCCCCTGTTTTAGTCCGTCCCGGATTTGAAATGATCGTGAGAGGTGGTTTGCTATTCTAACACGCCCTTTGTTTTCGTTCATGCAGACTTGAATGAAGGCGGCATCTTTTTGCGGGATTGCCAGCTCAACTACAATATGGTAGAGACTGAGTCGTAGGCTTTTTTGAAGTCAACGAACAGTTGATGAACTGTCTCTCCGTATTCCCACTTCTTTTCCAGCAGTTGCCTTATTGTGAACATTTGGTCGCTTGTTGACCGGTTCCTACGGAATCCGCATTGGTAGTCTCCCAATATGTCTTCTGCGTACGGTGTGATTCTCGCCAGTATGATATTTGTTAGTATTTTATATGTGATTGGGAGCAATGATATTCCTCTGTAATTTTCGCAGTCAGATCTGTCGCCTTTTTTGAAAATGGGGCTGACTATTGAGGTTTTCCATTCTTCCGGGGTGTCTTCCTTATTCCACATTGTTTTGATGAGTTGGTGGATCTTTCAAACGGTTGCTTCTCCTCCATGCTTCATAAGCTCTGCCGGTATGCAGTCGGGAGCCTTGTTGTTTTTCAATCGATTTATTGCGTCTACAACTTCGTTGAAATAGGGTTCTGGGATCTGAGGCTCGGCTGTATGTACGTCTGGTACGTTTATTGGTGGTTAACGGGTGCGCACATTGAGCAGGTTTTCAAAGTACTGCTTCCATCTTGTCACGATATTTTTTGTTTCTGTCACCAGACAGCCGTTTGTGTCTCGGATTATTTTGGCTCGCCCTCGGTAGCCATTTCTAATTGAATTTATGCCGGCATACATACCTCTGATATTCTTTGCTCTGGCATTTTCTATGATTTTTTCGATCAGAGTCTTCTCCCATTCTCTTGTTTGCGTTTGAAGAGTCTCATTGTCTCTTTCCGAATCGTCGCATATCTTTCTGCGTTGACTTCATCATATCTTTGCAAGTGGAGCACTCTCAGGCGTGTACGTTCTTCGATCTTCGCTCTGCACTCATCGTCAAACCAAGGTTTGGACTTAATTGTTTTCTTAAATCCTGATACCTTTTGGGCTGTTTGTTTGATTGTGTCTATGATCGATGTCTATTTAGTGTCCACACTATTGGCTTCCTCTTCCTCACTGCTCCCATTCTCTAGGATGATAAGTCTATTCGTTAGTTCGTCTTGATATTCAGTCCTTTTGCGCAGGTCTTTTAGTTTATCTATGTCGAACGTCTTGCTCGTCTCCCGTGACTGCCCATGTGGGTTTGCTGCGAGCCGACTTCTAATTTTGCTCATCACTAGAAGGTGATCGGAGTCGCAATCTACTCCTCTATATGATCTTACGTCAAGGATATTCGAATGGTGTGATTTGTCTATGAGGAAGTGGTCTATTTGGTTACGCGTTACGCCGTCGGCTGATATCCACGTGGCTTTATGAATTTGCTTTACATCGTGCTTTTCGCTGCGAACGTGATAATTCCACTTCCGTTATCATTTGAAACTTCGTGTAGGCTTTCTTTACCTATAGTTGGTTCGAAGATATCATCCTTTCCAATTTTCGCATTGAGGTCCCCGAGGAGGAATGATGAGATCCGATCAAATACTTCCTCTAGATTCTCGTAGAACGTGTCCTTCGTTTCTTCGTCTGTAGACTCTATTGTAAACATTGAATGGCTTTGACATTTATCAACCGTTTGACTTGATTAGATAGGTTTTTGAAATGTCGAATCAGTACAATTTTAACCATGAATCGCTTCACACCGAAACAATGCGCCAAAATAGTGACACTGTACATTGAAAGTTGGCGCAAGGCTGATAACCTTGCCTGGAAAAACAAATTATTATGGAAAATTTAACAAGCCTTAGACTTGTTAAATAAGGCCAAGACCGAATCCCGGTTGTAGTGCCAATGATGATGATGATGTACATTGAAAGTAGTCGTGCATATCGTCGAAAATATCGGGGGCAACAAGCAGCGTCTGACAACACAAATTCGTCGTTTGGTGTCGAATTTCGTTGAGCACGGGAGTGGTACATGCCGTTCATCAATCACCAAAACCATCCAATGAACTGGTTGCAGCGGTAAGACAGACTGTTCTCGAGAACCCAAATTTGTCGTATCGTCACCGCGCTCAGCATTATGGCGTCAGTGGATCCACCTTGCGGCGCATTTTGAAGTATAAAATGCAATTGACTCAAAGAATATTGCCGACAGGCCGTGCACGTAGCTTGGAATACGGCCAAACAGTCGCATACCGATATAAAAAATGGCGCACCCTATATCTGAACAATTTTAGAACGTTCGATTGTCGGCTACTCCTTCATAGGAGAAGTTTCCTATACCTGAAGTTTCAAGTACGCAAAATGTCGAGCTGTAGTGTAGTCAGATGCGCTCGCCTAAGTTGGGTCACTCTGTAGTTTGTGGCTGCCAATCGATGAATCCACCAACCCCTGAAATACTTCGCCCGGTCTGATCTGCCTTTAATATAAACCGTACCCTGCATCCTAGTGTTAATAGTTTACACATATTTAGCTAGACGCAATTGTCACATACCTGGGAATCATTTAGTAGCCAAAGCGGGACGACTTGGTTAGAAAAACTCAACGATTAGGAGGAAAATACATTTATCACGACAAAACATTAGCATATGTTTGAGTAGAAAATAAAATCTATAAATTCTTTAGTTCTTAGAGTTCGTTTTTTCTAGCCTGGGTTTCTTTGCCTTCGTGCACAGAGCGTAGCGTTGTTCGAAGAATTCGAAAACTTCCGAAATAGCTGAATAAGAAGTCATCTCATGTTGCTCGGATCCTGTAAGTTCAATATTTTTGCAATAGCTCATCACAGGGAAATGAGTTAATTTGCTACCTACCCGCAGAATACTTGGGAATGTCATACGCGTCCATCTTTAACTCTTCTCCCAACGGCTTGTTGCTAACGACGAAATTCCGGGCCAATGATCGTATTAGTTTCATGACAGTGCTTCCTCCGATCAAATGTGTTGAGTCTGTGAGAGCAATTGCAAACACACGGTTCTTAAAGAAACTTGTAAATTGCGAAGCCTAAAGAGTGGATAGACAATTCAGGTTCCGCTGATTCATATATATTGACGTCCTTACCAGGGCTAGTGTTACGGCACCACCGTAACTGTGAGCTACGATAGCCACGTGCTCTGGATCGGTGCCCTGTATATACTTCAGCCATACTGACACAGCGTGAGCTACTGGGGTGGCGCTTCTGGGAATTGTCTTCACCCCATTAACAGCTGCCCGTTGATTGTCATTAGTGTTTGTTATTAAAATGTCATAGCCCAGCTCTTTGGCTTTCTTTATGTATGGAATCATTGTACCATGATCCATCGATTGGTTGATTATTAGGCTACGAATAAATGTGACTTTTCAGAAACCATGTTTTGTTATGGTCTGCTTTTACAGAATCACCTTCTGGACCACTGCCCCGCGCGGACTTGTCCGCTGCCGTGGATTAATATCAGAAGCTTTTTGGACCTTTGCAGATTCGGTGGATAAGTAAAAACGAATGTGGCATCTTCCTTGGGTATATTATCGGGTATGTAAGATCGGGCCAGTCCATGTTTCTCCAGTTCTTCATAAACAATGTATGTGACAATCTAGAAGTACCAAAGGAGGATTAAATGTTTACGACGCCACCTGAAAGCCTTACTTTTGCGATGTCCTCGTATAAGTTCTCGTCATGCTCGTAGGGCTCATCACCAGGCTCTCCAGTATTGGGATCGATTTTCCTCAGCTTTCCCTCTAAATTGTAAACCACAAATTGAAAACGTACTCTGAAGGCTTCTATTCAATTCATACCGGAATTAAATGCAAATCCCAATTTGCGCAGTTCACTCCTCGGGTTTAGTACCGGGTCGACCATTTCCTTGCAATGGATTTTTTATCTTTAATTCTGCTTCTTTAAATTTGAACTTAGTAGTTTTCTGTTAAAGGAGCACTAGTAGCCGGTTAACGAAAACCACTTTCTTGGCGGCTGTCATTAAGCGTCCATCAGGGTGTGTCGCAAAGGTACGTTGTTTTCTGGATCCAATTGTGTTCGAACTGGTAGCGGATTGAATCCCGAATAAAAACGAAATTTTCGGTATTACTTTGCGAAAGTAATGTTATTATATTTTTAAATAGTTTGGTTTATTTCAATTACGAAACTGGTGGAGAATTCGTGCATATTAGCACTTGAACGTATAGTTGGGCACTACGCAGCATACTAATGAAATTTATGCGCGGTCATGCGCGGTCATTTTTTAAAGTTACGGAGAATTGGAGTAGTCAGGGTAATCTCTGATGGCGTGTTTATAGATGGTTTGTAATGAGCAATGAGTAGTATGTTGTGCACTTAATTTAATTAAGTTCTTCGATGAGTGCTTGTTTTGATTTGAAACGTTTTTAGTGTAAGTTAATAATTTGAAAAACATAGTTTTAATCCTCGTTCTCATAATTTTTTTATAATCGTTTTTTTTTAAATTTCCTTTTCTAACTTCGTCTTATTAGCTAGACAGAACATTCTTAACATTTAGCTTATTAGTACTTTTTTATTGAGTCTAATTTAAATGGTTGGTACTCGTAAACACTTTTTTTTCTGTTTAAATCTACGGGCTATAAAATGTTTGGCCTGCTGCTATAGTGACATTGTTATTTCTAATGAACATAGCCTGATTTAGTAATTTCTTTTCGGCCCTTGCTTCCGAGGTTCTGTGTTGATTGGGTTGTATCACATGAAATGCCCGATTTTCGCTCAGTCGGAAATAAGAAGTTCTCGAGTGAACATCTGTGCCTGAACGTTAAATTTTTTTTTTATATAGTGTTTTTTTATAAGTATGAGAATTTTAGGGTTCGTTACATGTACATTTTTTTTCTAGAAAATGTTTACCATGCTGTCGGCAGTTCAAATTCGAACCCTCTTCCTTTATGAATTTAAAATGGGACATAGTGCGCCATTGACAATGAAAAACATTAATGACGCATTTGAGGATGTAGCGGTAAACGAACGCACTATACAACGTTGGTCTGGAAAGTTCCGTTCGGCAAATTTTAGGCTCGAAAATTAACCACGTGGGCAGCCTGAAACGTTAGTTGACGACGATGTTTTAAGAGCAACGGTGGATGCGGACCCAACGATTGCACATAGCATGCGAGTATCCCCAATGACAATAAGCCGACACCTTTGATTGGCGAATCATCTGGCTCGAGGGGAAGTTGGCCCGGGGTCGAGGGCGAACGGCCCGCTGGTGGCCGCTGTCTGCTGTCCACTTTCACGGGGATGATTGGTTAGGAGGGGGCCGCCCACCCTAAGCAGCGCTGACGGCTTGAGGGTTTTGGACGGCCCGGAGGGACGATGACGCCGGGATGGTCCTTACCACCGCTGGGGTCCGTTACCGTTTGTGGTCGTGGAACCGGCCAAGTGATCTGGGTTGGAGTTGTAAGTTCGCAACCCACGATCAGTGACCACGCGATGGCTGGTGATGGGTCTCGTTACATCGAGACCAATGGTGGTGAAACGTGCTGCGCCCGTTGGCGCCCTTCCGAAGTTAGCGGCTGGCGGGATGCGGCCGTTGGCGTATGAGGCCGCAGAGTTTAGTCGGGTGTGGCGTCTTCCATGGCACCGTCCACGGGTCCTGACGGAATGGCAGGCGCGGCCCAAATGCCTTCCGGGCTCATTCGCGTACCGCCTCTGCTGCTCCACTGACAGGCGTGCTGGCTGGCTGGGATTCGGTTGATCCCTGGATGCTGGAGAGCGCCGCCCACCAAGCGGGGCATTTTGCGCTCCTATCTCTATTGTGGTGTGGTGCCTTGAAGCCTTTGGGTGGGCAGGCTCCTGGCTCTTCGATTGCCCCTCGCCCTTGCGGTGTTTCAGCGGGCGAGGGGCATGTCTGGTAGTTGGGCCACGCAAGTCGTCGGTGGCTGGCAGTTGCATGGGCCTCGTGGGTGGCCCCTGGAGCCGATGCCGACGACATCATTTTCTGGTACAAATTTCGACATTTTTAACAGGATTAAAAAAAAAGATGTTGTTTGTACAATGACTTGATCCATACTAAATATGTTTGACAGATGTCATAGCAACCAAATTGAAAAAATATAAGGGCTCGTTCACAACAAAGGTTCCCTATCGATACATTTGTATCTTAACGCTCACTTCAGACCGGTACACCTGGTATATAAAAGTAATAGAAATGTTTTCATATAAAAACAATTCAAGGAGGTCAATTCTTATTGAGTGGTCGACCAGGGACGTTCAGCGTTACAGTAAATTTACCTTATTTAACATAAAATTGAATTACCGGTCCACGGCGGAAACCTTAAGCCCGAGCTGGCCAAATCGTGGCCCACTGAGTTAACCATTTTTTTTGTTTCTATTGTCTGTAAAATTCGGGGGCATCTCGGGGCGCCACGTCGGCGCTATAGATTCGGCTCTCCTGAGAGAAGAATACATATATATATATATATATATATATATATATATATATATATATACATATATTGTATATATATTGTAGTAAAAAAAAAGTATGTGATATACAGATAAAACTAAATAAAAGTATATCTCAACATATATATATATATATATATATATATATATATATATAGCGTTTGCGACGATAGTGAAGAGCGAGTGATCCGAACCGACGCTATCACGGTTAGAATCACTAAAAGATAGAACCAAAGTTCTTACCCATCATGCCACCTCCGCGTATTTGAATTTGATTTCTAAACTCAAATACATTCGACTAATGTGGTAATGGTATATTATTGCTATGGTATACGGCTTTAATGGATGTGCTTTTGGTGGTGTTGTTCTTCACTAGTCGTGTGTGTATCTGCTAGAAACGCCATATATATATATATATATATATATATATATATATATATATATATATATATATATATATATATATATATATATAAAGTTATTGTAAATATATGACATTTTTATGAACATGCTTGGGTGTATCATCGGTTCATTAAAAAACTCAGTAATGGCTTGGAAAAGGTTACTCGGGCTCTGCTCCGTCGAAACCAAGCATATGTAGGAGGTATGCTAATTTTCAACATAGTTGGGCGGACATAAATGATTCTGACTGCTCTGGTTGTCCAAATGAAGCAATGACTCAAGAAAACTTTGAAAATCGTGATGGAATATAGAAAAATTAAAATGTGTGAGATAACTGAAGTCATGGAGATGTCACTTAGCGCTGTTACTGCTTGTTTGCAGACCCAAAAAAAATTCCGGGGAAAGAAATTTTGCTCTAATGATGAAGCCATCGCTGCAACTGAGAGTTATTTTGAAACCAAAAATGAATTGCTGTTCGGGGATCCGAGCCTGGTTTTTTTTGGTTTCGGTAGGAAGGTGGATATCTTCAGAAGATACCTCTGGACCGATCCAGAAGCATGCCGGGTTTTTACCGACTAAAACCACCTCCCGCCAGGCTCATATTCCCGTTGATCCCCGCGGAACTTTCTTTTAGATATTCCATCGCGGGGCGGGACGGAGTTTACCTGTTACTCCGCTCGTCGCGTCGCAACTGCTTCATCATTTCACAGAGAATGCCATTTGTTACGGACCATGCCTGTTTTGAACTAAGCATGTATTCTATTACTCCTCCCGGAGTAACTGTCCGTCTCATATGCCTCTTCAAAATCGTTCGCGCGGTCTCGAATCTCACGCACTGTGTGAGTTCGTGTCCCGCATTTTCTATATTGCCTTCGCAGTACAAGCAGCATGTGAATGCTTATACTTGTGCAAGTATTGCCGAAAGCATCCATGTCCTGATATTAGCTGAGTCAAGTGGTAATTCAGCTCGCCATGTTTTCTTTTCACCCATGTTTCTATATCAGGTATCATGGTGTGGGTCCATCTTCCTTTGGTGGAGAATCCCAACTTCGTTGCCATTCTCTTAGGCTTGAGAGGTCTAATTGTGACCGCATTCTCCGACGATTCTCTTGGGAGACCTTATGCAATGCAGCGTTTCCTTTAGCTGCAATGCCAGGTGGCGTCCTCCAGGCCAAAATATTTATATCATCTTCGGATACCGTTCGGAATGCACAACATACTCTTAGCGATGCCAGCATATGTTCGGAGTTCACTCCTCTCATGCACGACTTATACTGGGCAGCCCCTGCCCATATGTGAGCTGCATACATTATAATGGAGGTGTTGACACTGGTTATGCGTTTCTTTATGTGGGGCCGGGGTCCTCCAACATTGGGTAGCAGTCTCGCCAAAACTTTGCATACTCTTGTGGTTTTTTCACTCGTTTTCCTCAGGTGTTCCTTGAAGGTCAACCTGTGGTCGAGTATAACACCAAGATATTTAATATAGAGACTGGATCTGATTATTTGTCCTTCTATTTCCAAATCAAGGTGTTCAACTTTCTTGCGGCTGCTTATTAAAACTGCCTCCGTCTTATGTCCACCTAGTTTCAGTCCGGCTATATCTAGGCAGCATTTAATGCTCTGGATTGCTTGGGAGCAAATATTCTCCAGGTCATCTAGATGTTTAGCTATGGCCACTATTGCCAAATCATCTGCGTACCCAATGATTCTAACCCCCTCCGGTACATTGACCCTGAGCACACCATCATATATTATATTCCATAACAGCGGACCTAATACAGATCCCTGAGGTACACCCGCTGTTATTTTATATTCCTGTGATCCCTCATCTGTATCATACAGAAGTCTTCTATGCGAGAGATAGTTTGCTAGTATACGCACCAAGTAGGGTGAGACTTGTAGATCGTACAACGCTTCTAGAATTCCATTCCAATTCACCGAGTTAAACGCATTTTTAACATCTAGCGTCACAACCGCGCAGTATTTCTTTGTGCCACCTAGCCATCGTGCTCCAGCTATCGCATTGCGAGCGATGTCGCACACCACAGATAGTGCCTTACCGGTTAATCTACCTTTCCGGAATCCATACTGCGATTTAGAGGGCCCCGATGTCCCCCCAGTGAATTGTTCCAGGCGAGTGGCAATTACTCGCTCAAGCAGTTTTCCTGTCGTGTCCAACATGCACAGCGGGCGATAAGATGACGGCGCTTCTGGATTCTTGACTGCTCTTGGTATAAGCACAAGCTGTTTTTTCCATCGTTTCGGAAATTGTCCTGTTTGAAAGCAGGTTGTGAAGAGACTCCTGAAGACTTCCGGGTTTTTTGTTAAAGCAGTCTTCACTACAGCGCTAGGGATACCATCCAGTCCCGGGGTCTTGTTTTTTTTGACAACCCTTGCAGCCAAGAGCACCTCTTCGGTGGTCACGGGAAGTATCTCTCCTTCAGTGATACTTCACTCCTCTTGCATTCTCAACAGTGGTGATGGAGGCGGTATGTTGGTCAGAGGATAGCCGATAACACGGATGGTCGTCCAAGACGGATGGTCGAAGGGCAGAATCCGGCGATGCGTCCAAGGAAGATCGGTTGAGAGGGCAGAAAGCGGTGAAGGGGCCAAGGAAGATTGGTGATGTATCCAAGAAAAAACGACTGAGAAGGCAGAAAGCAAGGAAGCGTCCAAGAAAGATCGGTGATACGTCTAAGAAAGCACGGTGATGCGTCCAAGAAAGAACGGTGATGCGTTCATGAAAGATCGGCGATGCTTACAAGAAAGAACGGGTGAGAAGGCAGAAAGCGGCGAGACGTCCAAAAAAGATTGATAAGCGATCGTAACCACAAGAGGGGACTAAGAAAGTCACTGCCGTTAAGACATTTTTAAAAACTAGATGCTTAGGTAGCGTTCTTTTGCTGTCACCGGGGCGTTGTGAGCTGGTATCTGACAGCTGGCAAATATGAACGTGCCAAAGTTTTCCGATGCATTTAGCTGTGAATCCGCAATAGCCGCCCTTCCCTCAGTATGATATGGCTCGGTTGTTATGAAGTTTGACACATTATAGTTTGAAAGTAGGTGCTTCGTAAACAATTTCTTGCGACAATTCAGTTCCTCTTTCTTTCTCCCGTAAGTGACATGCAGTGGGGCACTACCCAGAACCTTAAAAATAAAGCCAATGTTTTAATGAACCTGTTTTTCGCGAATTTAATCTTGGATGCTGGTTTTTTAGACCCAGCTGTGATTGCGCCAGTAATGTTCTTTAATGTGCGATGTAAAGTTTCCCCCACGTATTGTTCGATCTATCCTCCATGGATTCGACTGCAAACAAGTAAGCGGACTGCTCAGGATACCAAAGCCCAAGAGCTGTCTCTAATTCTTAGCAAACTTTTTTGTAAATTGTATGCACAGAAAACCTTTCGTACTTGTTGGAAAACCACCTGAAAAATTATCGAATCTTACTGTTCATGTTCTCATCATCAGGTCAGCAATTCCGAGTTAATTAAATATTTGGAATGTAATGGGCTCTCAAAATAACAAAAAATGTTGACTTTATCTGAAATATTTTGTATTTTCTCTTAGCTCTTTAGCGACGATTTTTACATCGAAATTACCATTATCAGTGCAGCCAACCTATATTTTTACTTTTATTGTTGCGGGACTCTGCAGTGGATAAATTACTATCAAATTTTTGACACTAACTATAATTATAAAAAATTAAATGTGTCGCCATGGCTGGCCAAGGGCGTGAAGAGGTTAATTTTAAAAACACGTCATTGGGAAACCCGACACTTTGAGAGGTCTACATAAAACCTACTGGTCGAAAAGTTTTCATGTATTCGGGTTGTGTCTTCGTTAACAGAAACCATTTCTTTTCCGGAGACTAACAAAATAAAAAGTTTTCTCTAGCGCAAGCATAAACCAATTATAGCTCCTGGTGTCATACAAATATAGTTGAACACCTTTCCTGCGAAACACAAGATTTTGTTGGTTTTTGTATTCGATATTGGGTAGCTTTGGGACAATTTTCAAATTATCTCGATTTACAACATCGGTGGTTTATCAATTTGTGTTCATAACGGATTAACTGCCTAGAAGTCGAGAAAGACCAGCAGGAATTTCGAAGGATGAACCAATTTTAAGAGTGTTACGAAGTAACTCCCCCACCACCTTTGGCGAGAAAACATTAAACATATACAAAAATACATAACATATAAAACATTTCAAACAATTTACATTTTCAAATTAAAAGATTCATTTACATTTCACAATTAATACAAAAACTTACTAAACAATAATTAAATACATACGTTGCAAACAATCAGCACATTTTCAAATTAAACATATATACAAAACACAATTTACATTTTCATTTACACATATAATACATAAATCTTAAAATTACATTACATTCATTTACAACATAAAATAAGTACATTCTTTTATACAATTTACGATTTCACATAATTAAACACATAAGACACAAAATTTTAAATTATATGGGATGTTATAATTTTTGCAAATGGCGTCGTACGTCAATCATATTTGACATTTGTGAACTAGACCAAGGGTGATCAACGTTTTTAATAAACGAGCCGATTTAAATTGTAAATGGTTTTGCCGGGCCGCACATAAAATAACACTTATTAATAATTTACAAAACTTTATTTACAATAAATACGAGGGTGGCCTCTTATGTTTCGGGATTTGGCAACCCTAGCGTTGCAATCCGGCAATTGACAGCTCTGTCGTAAAGTTGGACATTTTTGAGGTTATACGCACTCAGAACGTTTTGACATACGAGCGCTATTTGTGTTGTTTACAGTAACTTAAAAGATTCATCTCGGCCCAAAAATGGAATTAAATTGTCAACATTTTCGTGCGATTATTTTTTACAACTTTCGGCGTGGATTAACTCAGCAACAGGATGAACTTAATTCAATTTTTGGCGATGAAGCTCCATCAAGGACCAGTGTTTATCGATGGTATGGTGAATTCAATCGTGGTCGTAGTTCACTCCAAGATGAATTTCGTGAAGGTCGTCCAAAATCAGTTGTTGTTCCGAAAACCATTGATGCTGTGCGCGAACTGATATTGGAAGATCGTCATGTGACCTATCGTGAGATTGAGACAACCTTAGGCGTTAGTGTGACCAGCATACATTCAATATTGCATAAACATTTGACTGTCAAAAAAATTTGTTCGCGTTGGATCCCACACAATTTGTCAATCGCCCAAAAAAAGGCTCGTGTCAATTCGGTCGAAAGAAATGCTCAAAAAATACGGTCGCGGTGCTTCGAAACACGTCTATGACATCGTGACAGGTGGTGAATCGTGGATTTACGCGTATGAGCCCGAAAGTAAACAGCAGTCGACTGTCTGGGTGTTTCAAGATGAGCCAAATCCAACAAAAGTTGTTCGCGCACGAAGCACTTCCAAGCAAATGGTCGCCTGTTTTTTCGGAAAAACTGGACATGTCGCAACCGTACCACTAGAGCAACGCAGAACAGCCAATTCTGAGTGGTACACAACCATTTGTTTGCCAGTTGTCTTCCAAGAAATCAGGAAAACCAACCGCCGAAGACGGATCACTCTTCACCACGACAATGCGAGCTCTCACACATCGGCTGCGACAACTGCATTTTTGAGCACCCAAAACATCGATTTGATGGGTCATCCGCCGTATAGTCCTGACTTGGCACCGAATGACTTCTTTTTATTCCCGTACGTAAAAAACAAACTGAGAGGTCAACGTTTTTCGACACCTGAAGAAGCGGTTGCTGCATTCAGAATGCATGTGTTGGAGATACCTCAATCAGAGTGGCAAAAGTGCTTCCACAATTTTTTCAAACGCATGCAAAAGTGTATAGATCTTCATGGGGAATATTTTGAAAAACAATAAAGTGATTTTCGATGATCAATATTTGTTTTTGTTCTCTAATCCCGAAATATAAAAGGCAACCCTCGTATTAGAATAAAAACATATAAAATTTAAAAAATAGTAAAGATTTCATATAATAATTTTAATGCAAAATAAAAACAAACAAGAAAAGAACAGAAAAACGAATTTACTTGAAATTTTTAATGAGAAATTTGGCACTGTTTTTTCGATACAAGGTGATCAATATCAGCTGGAATCGATGAGGTAGCTACATGCACGCAGCTTTCTAATCGTGCATCACCCAGTCTTGATCGGGGATCATTCTTGATTAATTTCATGGTTGAAAATAATTGTTCGCAAACATATTGTAGCGAGCTTAGGGTTCGCTGGATTAATTATTCACACAAAATAAGCCGTGAAATCAATTTTCTATTAAATCGTCTGTCACTGGAGACATCGTTTTTCCCTCTCGCTTGTTTTTGCTCATAGTCTCCAGTTTTCCAGTACTTTCCAGAATATTCCAGTACTTTGTTTTTGGAGTCTTGTCAGCTCGTCACACTACCATCCGCCTAGATTAGTTCATCCCGATCTAAATTCACTGGTCTCTTGGGTTAACAAAAATCGCCAGTCGGTCACGATGTACAACTTTCATCTTGGCATTCGGTCTTCGCTGAATCCTATAGACAACGTCGTTAATTTTTGTGAGAATCTTATACGGTCCTTCCCAATGTTGCTGCAACTTCGGAGACCTTCCTTTTTGCCGATGAGGGTTATAAAGCCATACGTTATCGCCTGCATTAAATCCGGATGCGTTGGCTCGAACGTCGTACCTTGTTTTCATCCTGTCACTTGATACCTTGATTTGCTTTCGAACCAAATGATGAATCTTATCGAGGCGATTTCTCCATTCGACTACGTAGTCTTCGGTCTTGTCTATGGCGTCTGGAGGTATTCCGAATCGCAGATCGGCTGGTAATCGTATCTCTCGTCCAAATATAATTCTTGCTGGATGTTGCAGCACAAGCAACAAACAATCACAACAAGGGTAAATAGATTTACCACCGACAAAGGATAAGGAAACTGAAAATGGAAAGGAATCACACAAACATCCGAGGCGTTGGAGAAGACAATACGAGTGTATCCAGGCATGCGGTGTCAGTAACGATACATTCGAATGTGAATAAGGATTTTAACATTCAGTTGAGGGCATTGGTCTTACCCAAGCTTACGTCTATGCTCCCGACACAGAATATATCGTGTGACAATTGGAATCACATCCAAAATATTCAGCTTGCGGACCCATCGTTTAGTAAACCAGGTGAGGTCAACATGTTACTTGGTAGCAATGTATATCCAGCTATTCTCCAAGAAGGGATTATCAAGGGACCACCAGGAACCGCCATGGCCCAGCAAACAGAACTTGGCTGGGTGCTTTCGGGCGAAGTCAATTTCAACGTCCCACCAACAGTAACATCGCTGCATACAACCATTGAGAACCACAATGCAGTTTCTGATGGGCACCAGGTGCCGTCACAGAATATGCAGCATCAAATACATTTTATGGAAAACCATCATGAAGATGATGGCGGTTCCCAAATAACAACTACAACTCATGGTCGCATTATACCGTCATCAAACAAAGGTGGGGTTCAACGACGTCGACAGCGGAATTACGAATCGAGTGATGGAAACCATAATTCAAATTCTAGAGTGACCGCTAATACTGGAGGACTAACCTCTACAATTCAGTATCAAGGGAACAGATCAAAGAATTCTGGACTGAAAGGAAATTCAGCGAATTCTAGCAATTCAAAAACCGCAGCGACTTCGTCGGGTCATCAAGGCCAACAAGGTTATCCCTATGGCTGCCATCATAGGAAACACCGAGATGATCATTCTAGATGCCATCACTCGACAAATGGATCGAATTCACCGTCAGGCAATGCTGGCAACACAAATGTCAGTTCCCATAGAGAAATTCGCCCGAGGCCAACCAGTGGCATTAGCGAAGTAAGTCGAACTCATCCCCAACTACAACGGCATCAGCCACAGCAATCATGTGCGATTCAGAACGCAGACGGTGCTACG
>OZ007500.1:115577516-115667516 GCA_963931805.1 Microdon myrmicae
GGTAATGGACTGTTGCTATGATTACGGGCCTTTGATCCGATGATTCCAACGGCGAAGAAAAAGACCTTGGATGAGTGCATACAAATAGGAGAACAATTTCAAAATTCGTTCGATAGTATATTGGAGTAATCTTGTGCGGTTCACTTTTTCTAGTTTTCAATTAAGTTAGAGTTCAAGTTCAAAGGATAATAAACACTAATTAATTTGGCATTTTACGCAATTGGTCTATTTATGTTTGTTCAACTACGATCGCTGGTGTTGGCCTCAGGGTCAATGTGGATTTAAATCTTCTGAGGGGCTCCCGGCTACAATATTGGTTATTCCCAGTTGGCGTACCACAACTGCGAAGTAACACTGGAGAATGGCCCGTCGTATCGTGATTAGCCGATCTATAGCTCATGAGAAAGGTTTGTACATATTTGTCCCAATCTCGTTGGTGATCACCAACGATCTTCGATAAATACTCTTTCATTGTTCGGTTGAACCGTTCGACCATTCCGTCTGACTGCGGATGTAAGGGTGTGGTCCTGGTTTTCCTTACGCCCAGTGCCGCACAGATGCCTTGAAATATCTGTGATTCGAAGTTTCGGCCTTGATCGGAATGCAGCTCACAGGGAACTCCATATCTGCTGATCCAATTATTGATAAGCTGCTCAATGACGGTTGTTGCTTCTTGGTTTGGAATTGGAAGGACTTCCACGCACTGGCTGAAGTAATCCACGATGACCAACATGTATTTGTTGTTGTCGTTGGTTTTGGAAATGGTCCTGAGATATCAATCGCAATTCGCTCGAAAGGGGCGCCCACGTTGTACTGCTTCATAGCGCTCCTTGGTTTGCAGTTGGTCCTTTGGTCGCAGTGCAAGTTGTGCACTTCCTACACCAAGACTCGACGTCATCTCTTATGTGAAGCCAGTAGAATCGAGATCGTAATTTTTAAAGTGTCTTATTAACTCCCAGATGTCACCGGAGACCCCGTCGTGCATTTCTGTTTAGTACATCTTTCACTTTTGATGGTGGGACTAGAATCTGCATTCGATGGGATTTTCCGTCCGCGGCTTCCCATTTACGCTTAAGAATTCCATCTTCCACCAGCAAGGAATTCCATTGTGCCCAATATGCCTTAAATGTTCCACTTTTGTCGGAAATATTGTTCCAAGTTGGACGCTCGTTCTTTTCTTTGTGTTCCAGTACTAGCGACATATCTTCATCCTGAAGTTGAGCTGCGCATATAGCATCACCCGTCCACCCATCTAGTACTTCTGTGGCGGTTCCGCCAAACCCCACGGTACGCTTTCCTTAAAAACCCCCATAACACCCATCTTCCCATATAATTTCGCCAATGCAATCGCATTCGGCACACAAAAACGCTGCACGCACGTAAGAGATCAAACCCACGATCTTAAATTCCCTGTTAAGAAAACTTACCTTCATGCATCCCTTCGCATACAATTTTCTGTAAGAATTCTCCATGACCTTTTAGGAATTCCATTACTCCCATTGTTTCCCGCCAATGAACTTGCATTTGTACCAGAAAACATTTCCTTTTCCAAGGACATGTAATGCTTTCAAGCATTATCTGAAATTCCTAAAAATAGTTTCTTAATGTGCATATGCACCATAAATACACAACATTCGGCACCCATTGTTATCTATTGAAATGCAACGTCGGGCGGCTTGTTTTTACAGCTGCAGCAAGCCGACCGGCGATTCACCATCAATAGACAAACAATCTTCAATTCGTCGCCACGAAACGAATGACCCAGCATATACAAATGCAAGCAAGGGATTTGTTTCGTCTCCCAACCAATTAGCACATTTTCACATCGGATCGTCGTCTCTTTGTTTAGCCGCACATGTTCCAACAAAGGTTCCATTGGCATCCGACGATTTCGGTTTTTATTTGCTTTACCGAAATCGTATCCTAGGAATGCACTTTATGTCTTTCTTTGTTCTAGACACACATACCACTATGATCACGATGACCGAGTGAGCTCTGAATGAGCAAGATATCGCTGAGTCGCAATTCAATCTTCAAAGCGGTCAGGTCGCTCTTTTGGAGTCTTTTACCATCCTTTGACCACGCAGGTCACTTAACTCCCGCTGTCTGTAGCGCTGCAGACACGCGAAATTCGGAAGTCTCCATTTATCGTGTCAGAGTGCAGTTGCAAAAGCAAATCTTTCTTTTACCGATTAGTTGCCTTTTTCGTGTGTGCGTCTTTATCCTGTCGAGAGTCAACCACCCGTGACAAGATTAGTGATATTGACTTTTGCTCATCCGACCACTTATTATAATTGGCCGCGGCGTCAAACTGACGTATAAATACGGAGACGTGTCCCGTTCCATCGAAGGTTGGCGGTTGTATAGCGTTTGAAATAATAGTGAAGTGGATCGTGTGATTCGAACTGACGCTATGACAGCTCGAATCACGAAAAAAATTTTACCTAGGCGTTACACACCGATTCGAACTGACGCTATGACAGCTCGAATCACGAAAAAAAATTTACCTAGGCGTTACACACCAGGCTACTGACCGAGTTTAGGATTTGATTCCCAAACTCGACCATATTCCACTGATGTGAATTATTTTTTATTTTATCGCTTGGTATACGGTTCTGATGTATTTTTCTTATTCGATTTTTTCGTTCGTGTTCTACACTATTTTTGCCTGTGAATTGTGTGTATCTTTTGTTAAAGTTGCCACAGTTGCATCCTTGTATCTTTGTAGTCATGTTGATTGCTAGGCGATGACTTATTTCTCTCAATACACTCAAGTCTCTTTTCGATTCGCGTTATTTCATCGGTGACTTTCTTAAATTCAGCTTCGTTTTTTAGATCCAGATTTTCTACTTTGTTTCGAATTTTTGACTGAATTTCTTCCTCAAAGTGTAGAAAATTACATTTCATCCACTGCGTTTGGGCATCCAGTTTCGCATTCAGATCTGCAGCTTGTGCGTCGAATTTTGAATTTTGGGGATCCAACTTTGCATTAACATCTGCAGCTTGCGCGTCCAATTTTATCATCATCATCCTGAACATTTCCGAAATGTCCAATTGTGGCGAACTCTTCTCCGTTACATTGGCACCATCTTGACTCGCTGTTTCTTCTCCATCCGGGCAGTCTGGCCCAATCGTAAAAGCATATGTGTCGACATCAATACCCTCTTCCTCCATTGCTGCTTGCAGACGCTGTCGAAGAATTTGCTTCTGTCCTCTGCTATACAGATTTCGGTCCTGAAGTTCCTTCTTCAACTCAGGAACGCGAAGATCCTCCAAATGTCGATCTGACATAGTCACAACACACTTTCACAGACTTATTTACTTCACCAATAATTAATCCCACTTCTGACACCAATTGTAGCGAGCTTAGGGTTCGCTGGATTAATTATTTTTAATAAATAAGAGCCCTTAAATCAATTTTCAATTATTAGTCCGTTAATAACAACCGTTACTTTTACCGTACACTTAACGATTTCTTGACTTATCGCTTCCGCCATTATCGCGTCTTTTACTGCTTACTTCTTACTTTTTACTTCTTACTCTCTGATCTGCGTGTCACGTATTTATACCGTTTCCTCATTCTGATTCGGTGTTTCGTTTCCACCCGTTCTATAGCCTCGAATTTTTTACTGCTCATAGTCTCCAGTTTTCAGCAAGTTAACTCATTTCCCTGTGATGAGCTATTACAAAAATATTGAACTTACAGGATCCGAGCAACATGAGATGACTTCTTATTCAGCTATTACGGAAGTTTTCGAATTCTTCGAAGCAATATTCTTTGAGCCAATTGCATTTTATACTTCAAAATGCGCCGCAAGGTGGATCCACTGACGTCATAATGCTGAGCGCGGTGACGATACGACAAATGTGGGTTCTCGAGAACAGTCTGTCTACCGCTTCAACCAGTTCATTGGATGGTTTTGGAGATTGATGAACGGCATGTCCCACTCCCGTGCTCAACGAAATTCGACACCAAACGACGAATTTGTGTTGTCAGGCGCTGCTTGTTGCCCCCGATATTTTCGACGATATTCATGGTTAAAATTGTACTGATTTGATATTTCAAAAACCTATCTAATCAAGTCAAACGTTTGATAAATGTCAAAGCCATTCAATGTTTACAACCGAGTCTACAGACAAAGAAACGAAGGACACGTTCTACGAGACCCTAGAGGAAGTATTTGATGGGATCTCATCATTCCTCCTCGAGGACCTTTCACCCATCAAACTATTCAGCGTCACGTAGTTGAGGATAAATTAAAGTTACTCAAAAACGAGTTCAGCCCTGGACCTTATGGACTCCAGGCTGTCCTTTTAAAGAAATGTTCCTCTTCTCTTTCTCTCCCGCTATCAAAAATCTTCTATCTATCCCTCACACAAGGTATCTTGCCTAGTATTTGGAAATCCTCCTATGTCACCCCCATACATAAATAGGGACCTAAAGAAGATATGAGCAACTACCATCCCATCGCCAAACTGTCTCATATCCTAAACTGTTCGAAGGGATTCTTTACAACGCGTTGTCTTTCCGTTGTAAATCCATCATCTTACCCAACCAACATGGTTTCCTTTCGGGAAGGTCGTCCACAACCAATCTGATCGAGTTCTCATCCCATACTCTGTGTGTCTTAGAGATTGGCAACGAAGTCGATGTAATCACCACCGATTTCAGCAAGGCCTTTGACAAAATCTCCCACAATCTCATCCTTTTTAAGCTGTCCTCCTTAGGTTTCGAACCCTTATAGATCAAGTGGTTATCTTCTTATCTGAAAGATCAATCCTACCGTGTCAAATTCAGATCCCCATTTCCAATCCTCTTCTTACCACGTCAGGGGTTCCGCAAGGCAGTCATCTAGGTCCCCTCCTATTTATCGTTACCATCAATGACGTTGACTCCATTATTAAATACTCATCCATCTCCCTCTATGCGGATGACGCCAATCTCTACAAAACGATCATCTCTCCTCTCGACTCCTCACTTCTCCAAACGGATCTCGACAGCTTCTCAACTTGGTGCCGTAATAACTGCCTTGAACTCAACGTTGCCAAATGTCACTTTTTTTATTTTATTTTTTTATTAGACTTCTCTCGGCAGAGGCGAACCTATAGCGCCGAATGGGCGCCCCGAGATACCATCAAATAACTGTTATAGTTCTTTTTGAACAGTTGCAGGTTGTAACGCTCCGGGAACACTCGCGTGGGAAGGGAGTTCAACAGCTTCCCCGCTCTGTAACGGAACGAGTTCTGATGCAGGGATGTTCGCGCCGTCGCGTCGGGAGATGAACCAAAAACGGGTGCGATCCGTCGGATTGTCTTGTGGAGCAGCATATAAACCGAATTGCGTGGAACAATACCAAGAATCTCTGAAGAACCGTACCCGTGATAATATCTGTAAAACAGACAGAGGTCCGAACCTGATCTGCGAATGCAATACGTCTCTGTAAGACAGTCCGCGGTCGGAAAACTATACCAACAAAATAGTGATCCGAGTCGACGTCGGCATCTCGGTATGTTCGTGCCGTCATTAGGGTCGAGGAGTGACGGCGAACTATCAACACGTGGTCAATTTGGTTGTGAGTGGCTCCATCAGGTGATACCCAGGTGGCTTTGTGGATATCTTTATGCGGACACCTGGTACTCGCAACGACCAAGTTTTTTGATGCTTCCAGTTCGATCACTCGTAGTCCATTGCCATTAGTGTTCTCATGCAAACTATGGGAACCTGCGTAGTGCCTGAAAACCGGCTCCCGTGCTATTTTGGCATTCAAATCACCAAGAATGATCTTCACATCGTATCTTGGGCAGGCATTGAGGGCTACATCGACGTTCTCGTAGAATTTTTCCTTTTCGTCGTAAGGGGACTCCTCTGTAGGTTCGTGAACGTTTATGAGGCTTATGTTCTTAAGCTTGCCTCGCACGCGAAGAGTGCATAGCCTTTCGTTTATTGAATTTAAGCCGATGATGGCACGCTTCAGTTTTTGGCTGATTAGAAAGCCTACCCCGAGCACACGGTGTTTTGCATGATAGCTGTAATAAATGTCATATTCGTTTCTTTGAAAAACACCACCCCCGTCCATCTTATTTCTTGCAATGCTGTTATGTCAGCCTTATATTCGGACAGGGCATCGGCTAGTTGCTGTGCAACTCGAGCTTTGTATAGTGAGCGGACGTTTCATGAGAAAATTCTTAAATCGTTTAGCCATTTTCGTTTCCGTGATCGTCTTCGTGTATCTGATCCATATCCGAGGCTTGTTAAATTTTCCATAATAATTTTTTTACGAGCAAGGTTATTAGCCTTGCGCCAACCTTTCTCAGTATGTCGCTGCATGCATTGATTAACTGGTTGGCGGTTGCCAAAGTAGATAGCCAGGGGTGTCACGTGGAGACTGCATGTCAACTTGGATTGAACAGGGACAAAGATCGTCTTGGCCTTCGCCGGGTTGAAAGCAATCAGTAACTTTGCCCTGTATGTTCGCTCCCATCCCCCCATGTTTACATTTGGCGATAATACACGGCCTGTAAGACCTCTCACGGTGCGCACCGAGCAGCCGGTGACAGCTGTAGTGCGTAGAATTGGGACTTGTTCCAACATCTTTATGGAGGATTTTGGTTTCCATGCTTAAAATATTCAACTTGTGCTGGAATGCACACCCTACGATAATTGAGCCCCCAATTAGGTGAATGGGAAAAAGTCAATACTGACATCAGTGTAAGCTCTTGTTGTGGTCCTTCTCTCAGGGAGCGTGTCTCCTTGTCCTGAAAAGGATGAGGGATCTCCTTAGACCGCTCCTGAGGGGACCCGTTGCAGTCGCCACCGTGCTTCCGGGGCCTCCGGGAAGAGTGACAACCGATTGTTTATGAAAGAGGCTCGGAAATCGACCTGGTTTAATTAAAGAACGCAAATCCTTTATAAGTAGATACATTTATTGGCGCCCTTACACCTAGGACACCAATTGAGACTGATCATCGAATCTGAAATTCATCACCCTTTTATACAAATCGTCATTGAGATTTGTATGTGAAAAATTGAAGAAAAGGAATGGAATATCTATTTTTAGAATATACACATCTGGCTGCAATCCAGATGGAGATAAGGTTTTTAGAATTGTGTGTATGGAAACGAAATGGATATCTTTTAATGTGTGTTTGTTTGCATATGAAGATATACATTATGGTGTTTAGTTTTTAGGAAGGTTTTGGAAATATGAGTATGGTAATTGAACAATTCAATTTGTCTAACATTGGATTGAATGTTAGTTTGGGGATATGGATTAATGTTAAAGTAGGTGGGTAAATGTATGTGGGAGGAAAATGGAGCACTACACTCTTAATACAAAAAAATACAATGACGAAGCTAATTTTTGCTTGAATTTCAACAAGCGGAATTGTAGAATTTGGAGTTTTTGAAAATCCATGTGGTGTGCTTTATGGACCGAAGGAATCATCGGACCTTATTTTTTGTTCAGTCAACGAAGATCAGTATAGAGACGTGAGTACTAATTTGTTTGTGCCTCAATTGGATGGTATTGACAACAGTGGTTCCAACAAGACGGGGCTATATGCAATTCAGCGCGTTATAATTGATTTACTAAAAGAAACGTTTGATGAACGATTCATATCGAGACATGCCTCTGTTGAGGTATCACCAGTAAAATTGTAAGGAGGGATGACTTACCTGCTGGGGTGGACGTCTTCTGGTCCCCTTGGGTGTTCCTGGGCAGGGGGGCCGTTTGCCGGTTGAGTGGGCGGTGTAGGGAACTCGTTCTCGTGGCTCCCTCCGGTGGACGTGGGGGTCTTGAGGTTGGGGCACACTGTTGTTGTGTGTTTCTTGCCGTAGGGGGTGGTCTCCGAATTGTCTTTGGCAATGGACAAATTCACTTTCTGAGACGTGCACTGAATTATAATAACATGTCAAATTAAGCCACTGGTGGTCCTCGAATTGTCTTTAGCAATGGGAAAATTCACTTTCTGAGACGTGCACTGAGTTATAATAACATGTCAAATTAAGCCACTATTCGTTCAAGTGAAGTTCTCGTTAGGTGGTTTTCATACTAAAATAATCTCCTTCATATATCAACAAGTTCGCTTATTCACTACCTGTGCGCAAACTGTCATTCACCCAGCACTGCAATATTTTGTCTGATACGAAAAATGCTTTTTATACCCAATAAATATATTTACTAATTGCATTTATAATATGTATAGAAATTTCACATCGATAAAGTACAAGAGTCAATCGGCAGCCGACGTATGTTCTGGTTCTATTTATTATTTTTAAAATTAAAGAGGATACAGAAATGTAAATTCCTTTGCTTGCTCGACCGGCGTTTTTGCCCCCCTTAAGATTTTTACTGATTATTAATTTAAATTGGCCAGCGGTTCGGCCTCTGGGGATCTACTAATCACGAATTTGAAAACTACTGCCCTTTTATAGTTTTCTTGGTTGAGAATTGTCAACTATTTTATTGTCAAGATTCCCAGAAGCACACATAAGACTTTGTGCGCTTCAATTGGAGTTGTGTTCTGGGAATCTGTTAGAGGTTTGGTTGGGTAGGTTCTGGGAATTTGTTAGAGGTTTGGTTGGATAGGTTCAGGAAAGGGGAATCATGAAATGCGTTTTGAATTAAGCATTTCATGATGTCAGGGTTTTGGGAATTGCGTCAATGTACGACGAATTAACTTTTGGTTAAATTCGTTGTTCATGTGACTCAATATGGATTGGAATATGGATTAATGTGAAATTGAATCAATGTGCGACAAATTAACTTTTGGGTTAATTTATTGCTCATATGATTCAATATGAAATTGGGATTTGCGTTATGGGAGGTATTGGGGATTTAGATAGGAGTAGCGATTTAGGATCACTACACCTCTATCAACTGGCCACCGCGTTCGTGTGAATTAACATCGTTGGATGTCTGAAGTAACTTTTCTACGTTGATAAGCCAGAGACTATTAATCACTTGGAAGTCATCATTCGACGCGTTATTGCCGATATACGCCAGAAATGCTCCGAAGTGTGATCAAAAATTGGACGTCGAGATTACATCATGTGCGCGCCAGCCGTGGCAGATATACGTTCGAAATCCTGTTCAAACAATAATGGTATATAATAATCGTTCAAATAAAGTCACATTTGTGGCTATCGAAATTATTTTCCTTTTTTTACATTTTTTCAAAGTTCTATACATTAGGAAGAAACGCCCCATATGTAATTGCGATGCTTCCAGGCGACTGAATCTAATACCCTGCTTCGGCCTTATTCCGATTGATTTGAAACGTTAGGACCCTGTTTTAATGTTTTTAAGTAATTAAGTACTCGTACTTGGTTGAGGTATCATTACCAGATAAACCAAGTAGGTGTGTGTACCTTGCGTAAAATGCATAACATAATAAGGTCGCACACCGAGTTGTCACCGATTACATTACAACTTTCCGACTTCCGAAATCATCCATATGCTGATATGTATTTCAATAGCACGTAGCAGTACCTAAAAGGAAAAAACGCAAAGGCCGACATATATTTACTGCCATTTATCTACTCAGAAAAGTGAACCCCAAGCCATTCCCCATCACCTATTCAATGACATCGTGCCCACATTTTCATTGCTTCTGTCATAGCCCACGCCCTTGCCAAATGAATAACGACCATCTCGTAGCCAACCCTCTTCACCTGGCCCCGAAGGACCGCAGGGTATTCTCGGTATACTATCCGGAACCGAACAAAACCAAGGTAAGACAGCAAAAGGACGAAAGGAAAAACACAAAAAAAAGCCAACAACAAAAAAACGACAAAAAACCTAAAAGTAAAATAGATAGAAAATAAGAAAAGTAAAAAAGTCACAGACTTCCTCCTAGTGTATGGAGTACAGTACGTTTGCCCCCCAGGGGGTAAAGGGCATGGACCACGGAGTATGCCGAACAGAAAGAAGCTTCCATAAACTTCGCTAATATTCATGGATGCCATCGTGGTAGCTTTAGCCTTAGATACTCCGACACACACAGCTAGTGTTGGTGGACAGGCAGATGGGTCATGCGCTTGTGCAAAATTGCTGCGGTGGCATCGTTGCCATTTCACACACCACCCCGATATTCAACCTCCGCACCCGCGAAGGGGTTGGTAGGGATCACATGCTATAACAGCATCCAAATCGAGCAAGTCTCTTATTCTAAGGTGGTGCACTGACTTAACACCGCACGCCCTCGTTGGGTGAACTTTTCATACATAAATCGAGACCGGAATGAAGGAGGGCCATCGCACCGCTGTCACAGGGGGTTAACCAGAGATGGGGATGAGCACACAGATAGCTGGAAACCTCTTTTCCTCTTCACACAATTGCTATATACAATACATGGCGAGTGGCAGAGCTTTTAGCTCAAGAGTACTTCAGAGTCACTCCCATTTACTGAAGAAATGGCTTTGCCCCGTCGTTATGTCTTAGTTTTGAATGTTTTTTTCTATCATCTTCCTCAACTCCTTCGTTCAAATCTTTTCTTCTGCTACTTGACAGGGCATCCTTTTAAAAAGATTTTGAAATGAGCAAAAATGTAAAACAAAGAAAATTATCTCTTGGATGAGCTGCGAAAAAACGAAAAAAGGAACATTACATGGAAAAGGACGAAAAGGAGTTGAAAAACTTTTCCAGATAAGACATGCTATACTATGGTCTATGAGTTTCTTTTGCTGTCGTTCTTTTTTTCTTTGAATCTGCCGTTGTAGTTTGTGGAGGGTTTGTATTTTTCTATTTGACTTTCAGAGTTTGAACTGCAACTAAAGGTTGTTGCGGGCTTGAACTTGCCAAAAAAAGAATGAACATTGGCTTATGACAAAAGTGGTTACTGAAGGAAAAGGTGAGTGAAATTTAAAAGTTGTCTCTGGTAGCATGTCATCAGAGGGTGCCCTGTAGCTATTATGGTATCATAGGTGGTTCGAGATGGAATAGAAACTAGGGACCGGTCAATCGTAAGCGGAAAGATAGATGATCTTTGTAAAGACAAGAATGACAAAATATCTTGGTATTTATTGCGAACAATTGACAGATGTCGCCACCCAACATAAAACGGGCTTGACAGTTGTGAATTGTGTACAAAATTTGATTCCTTTTGGTGATTCAAAAATATTGTTTCCTTCCGTGTGTGTGGTATTTCGTTTCGTCTCTGTTGGTCATGTGACGAAAATAGACGAACTGCAAATTTAAACGTTCAGCCTACTGCTGCATGTGTTTATACTTTTGTTGAGGAAATACTAATTTCTCATAGAATGGTATCTCACCCGTGTCTATGAGGTCATAAAGTTGCGGATTCTAACAACTTTTTTTATTGATTATTGATTGATTCGATGGTCTGTGGGGGTTGAAGTTCGAGTGCCGACGTACG
Source organism: Microdon myrmicae (assembly GCA_963931805.1). NCBI lineage: Eukaryota > Metazoa > Arthropoda > Insecta > Diptera > Syrphidae > Microdon > Microdon myrmicae. Next base: position 115,588,893 of record OZ007500.1, read on the forward strand.
GCACGGGTTCACTACCACCCACCGACAGAAATCCCGGGAACGGCAAATAGTTGCGGGCAATAGCACCGGTAATGGTAAGCTCGTTCGCACTTTGTGTCTTTCTCTATTTTCCTTTCTCGTTCGGAACTCACAGCCAAGGAACAGTCACCACTGAGTCAGTCTAGATCGTTTGCATCTATTTTAAAGGTCCGATTAATTGGATCATACCTTGTAGTTATTCACCGGTACTCGCCCACTAGAAGATCGCACTTCGGGCACGTTGCGGGCACTTGAAGATCTGATGCGAAGCTGTCATCCGCGAGGAGGAGATATGGGGGGGGGGTCGCTACGCCAGCATGGGCGAGAGTTCTACCTCGTCTCCACCGTCAATAAATGTTCCACCGAAGGAAATCCGTCGTTCCGCCGACACAAAAGGAAACACCAAAAGAAACCTACAACGCTGCGTACACAACAGAAAAAGAAGCAAAACACACGCGAGCCTTAATAGTCCAAACTGTTTTTTTTATTTAATTTGAGTTGAGTACAAAACTAAAAACGGGCACTTATTGTTTTCGATTCATCAAAAATGGTTTACACTTTCATTATTTCAATGTATATTAAAGTCGAACAACACTTAAAACATTCCAATTGATACTTTAAACTAATATCCACACGACTCCGGGTATATATTTGCGTATGTTACTGTTTACGCTTCTCCGCTGGTGGCGGAGAGCGGGAGTTTCACGCGTGCGACCAGCGTGGTCGGAGGATGGAATAAGACTCAAACGATATCCTCTCCAATAAGGATATCGTTTTTTACCTACCACCAGGGAAACGTAAAGTCTCTCTTGGTGGTATAGGAAACCAGATCTTGTAATACAGGTCATGGTGGTATGTGTGGGATCGTTGAGATCAATGCTATTCACACGTGCAGTGGAACAACGAAACAGGCAGGCGGCAAGGACAAAAGAAAAGGCGACCAAATGGTTCGCTCTTTAATGAGGGTCATGTTTATACGATGCCTCGTCGCTATTTTCGACGTTAGGAGAAAAAGGTGCTAAAAGCAAATTGGATGTTTATGGCATCTCTGGCTGCAATAAAAACCGGGTTCATATTTGCATTAGGAAATGCTGGAGAATTTGGTATCAGCGTCTATTGCGCTAATTATATGCAGCTGCTTGGGTTGTTTGTTGGTAAGACAAACAAAAAAGGTTGCCAGGCAATGTGTATGAAAAGGTATATGACGCGGCTGGGAAAATAGACGGCGCGATATTTATGGTCCTTGTCATGACGGTTGCATTGAATGCAATCCGAATTATTTTGTTTACTGGAATTTGTCTGGTACCGAATTGGTTCAGAATACCAAATAAGCAAAGAAAAAAAACAAAGAAATCTTACGGAAAATTGTATGCGAAGGGATGCATGAAGGTAAGTTTTCTTTATAGGGATTTTATGATTACAGATGGTGATCTATATAATGCGTGAAGCATTTACAGGTACTAATACCGTTGCATTAGCAAACTTAAGGGAGTTGAGTAATAGTTATGGGGGTTTTTTCAGGAGGGCGAGCCGTGGGATCTGGCGGAACCGCCACAGTACTCCCCTCCCAGTGACGTAGTCACGAAAAAAAAGGTAGGGACGAGGGAATGCTCGATGGTGGGTGCTGTGATGATAGGGAGGTTGCTTCGGAATGCGCTATGGTAATGTTACGGGACTGTCGTGGTGACCAGTTCCTGGTTATTGTTTGGGCCTTTATCGATAAGATGGACACAGTTGTTACCGCTTGATGCCATCAAGGGCAAATGTGTGCGGCGTGGTCCATAGGCCTGTTATGGGTCTCGTGGACCAACAGGCTTATCGCCCGAATAAGTCGGAACCTATCGGAAATCCGCTCACATCCGCAGTGACGAAATAGTGTGTGCGAGATGGAGGGGAACTTATCCCAGGGTAATTCCCATCCGCAGTGACGGGTTGCCGTGTGCGGAATGGAAAGGGACCAAGCCCAGAGCGGGTGTCTTTTATCCATACGTTTGTATGGCGATTAGTTTGCCGCTGGAACTGGTAGAGGAGGGCGGGCCCTCAATTGCACGTTTTACCTATCGAGGGAGGACCGGTACATTGGTGCCAATGTAGCGGTAGCTGCGACCTCGACCGAATGGAAATTTGCTGTGAGGTGCCGGCCGTCGAGCTTGTTAAGAAAATAGAGGACTTTGCTTAGGGGGCTCCTGGTGGGTGGTTTATTGTGTCCAACCCCAGGGCGCCCTAGGGTTATTAGATGTGCGCTCCGAAGTATTATGCACCTAGGTATTTGAGGCGGCGTAGAGGGGCGTGTATAGCCTTTAGTTGCCGCTAAAGATGAGCCATGGTGGCTAAAGATTGGGGAACCAGGTATAATGTCTCAGTTCGGTGGTATCGGTATGATTTGTGGACCGGTGTTGCTGAGACATTTGGGAGACGTTAAAAGATCTAAGGACGAAGGTCCTGAAGTTTAAATAAGGAGGCAAAACCAGGTGTCCTACTGGGTGCTGCTACGCGTAGTAGCTGAGTTACGAGGGAAGCTGGCTTGCTGAAATCGGGTAGAAAAGTCGAGCATTGATGAACGGTTTCGCGTGAAAATTGTCTTTGGCGTGCATGGGCGCCAATATTTGAACAGGGGCATAACAAGTTGTTAGCGGTCAAGGAAAGTCGAGAAGGGATGCATGGGGTTGCGTGAAGGCTATGGTTGGTGAGCGTGAGCGCCAACCTTCAGAAAAGAGACAGAAAAGGGTGAGGGTGTTTCACGCGAGACTAAACCGGGCGTCCTATAAATTATATACTACACGTAGTAGCTGTTGTTACTTAAGGGGCCGGTTTGCAGAAAATGGGTGTTGGTAATGGCGAGCGTGTGCGCCAATATGTTGAGAAGGCTTCGGGATTGAATAAACCCGAGCGAAATCGAAAAGGGTGAAAAGAAGTCGGGTGTGAGGTGGGTCGCGTAATGTCGAGTCGAAAGGTTTGAATGTGCCACGGGGAGTCAAGTGGAGTTGAGTGTGGGCGACGTGAAGTCGAAAAAGAAAGTAACTGTAGTCGGAAGAGTTTGAAAAGGGGTCGGGTATTGTCGCGAGTAGTCGAGAGAAGTAGGAAGCGGAGTCGTGTGTAGTCGAATAGGGTTGAAGGAAATACAAGGCGGAGTCAAAATAGAGTGCGTGCGAGCCGAGTCATGTGGAGTCGTGTATACTAGCGAAAACGATTGTATCTTTATGTGTACCCAGAAGGGGTTTACAATGCTTATAATTTAATTGGCGGTGATGCTTTAATTTGCTTATAATGCTTAAACTTCAAAGTGTTTCTTGCTATTAAAACGGATTAAAAGTAAAGTAAAAATTGAAAACTGCTTTCCATTAATTTGGTTAGAATTAATCTGTGTGTATATATTTATATTAATTTGAATTAAATGTGAATAAAAAACTAGGAGAAGCAGTTAAAATAATATTTAAAAGCAAGGAATTAGGAATACAATGAAAATATTTTTATTTTTTTAAACAATATGATGGTGCTTGCATATATATGTATATATATATATCGATTTTAACTTCTAGTTTTACATGTGGTTTTCAGATGTGGTGTTTTGTCGTTACCTATTTTATTATAATTAAGGATATCTGGTGTGTTCATCATATTACTAATGAGTGTATGTGAAAGGCTATTTTTATTATTTTTGTATTTAAAATGAGTACTATTTTAGATTGTAACGAGAGTTTTTTATACATTTTTCTTGACTGTCAATATTACATAGCGAAGGTCTGTATGGTAAACAATATTTTAAAAGTGTTATATATTTTTGCATTTTTTGAAAATTGTCCTGTAAATAAAGGGATCTTTTTTTGAATCGTTGTACATTCATGTGTTCTCATTTAATTATTTTTGGTAAATAGAAAATAAATGTGTGACATTACAACTATTCGCATTACGTTTAATTGTACACACGGGGAGATGCCGAAAAAAAAAATGTTGAATTTATTTATTTATTTCGGCTTAAACTATTATGGGTTTAACATTTCGGTTTGATTTATTTTTGTCAGTACGACACAGTGAAGTGCAAGGAAAAGAAACATTTTACACTATTTCCGTATTTAATGTTTCTTTTTTTGAAATCATTGATGATAATATGTTTTGGAAATTACTAATTGTTCATGTTGGTTTGTAAATTTTAAAAGAAAATAAAAGAAACGCATTCATACAAATGAACATATTTCCGGACATACGTCCATTCATATAAATATCGATATCCTTTATAGCCTTTAACAGTCAAGCTTTTTATACGGTTTTCTTAGACTGGCAGGACAACTGTTTCGAACCAGTTGTCTACCTTTACCATGAAAATCGCTTAATTAGAACTGTGTGTGGTAATTTGCACTTCTAACCGTAAATTAATTTCTGCATAAAAATCAAGCTTGATAATTACATCTATGATTTCTTGTACTGGTTATAACCCACTAATCAATTTTTAAATGTATTATTGGAAATTTTAAATTTTAAAGTATTTTTCCTTTTTTTTTTTTTTTTTTTTGACCTAGTTTCACAAACAAAATGGGTTTAACGCAGATACAGCTGTATGACTAGGAAATCATTTGTATTGCACCGAATAGTATAAAAGAAAATAAAGGAATTTAATATTGATACATCATACATAAAATTGTAAGGAATTTTGAGTTTTAAAGACGTAGATTAATTATTAGTAATAGATGAACAACTGGAACGAAGAGAGGTTTTACGCTACACAAATTGACTGGATTATCTGGAAAATAGCTGACCCACAACAAAGAAGGTAAACGATGCCAAGAGCCACGGACCAACAGGATACTGATTCTCCTTTGTTTTGAATTCTTTTAATATTCTTGAACTGCGGGTGTATGTTTTACGTATTTTGAATTTCATACAATTTCTTCTAGTAAAAATTCGCTTTTCGAACACTCGTGGATTAAACCATCTTTGAGCCAGTCAACTTCCTTTTGTAGCTTTTGAACGGAACGTTCAGCGATGTTGCGCTAAATTCTTTGAACAAAAAATGAAAAGAATGAAAGGTACTTATCTGTGTGATGTTTCGGTGATGGTATCTGGTGCATGTTGGGCTGTTGCTCCTAGTCGTTGATGGTGGTGTTGTTCCTGCTCCAGTGATGGTGTTGAGATGTCTGGATGGAATTGTAGAATCCTGGAGCGTTGCACCATTTAAAGTTTTTCCGCGATTGCCGCCACAATCGCTCACTAGTCACACTGGAAAGGTCTTTTGCGCGTACGATACACGGTGTTAACACTTTGTTCGTGGTTCAAATATCAGAAGGTTGCGTGTTCAGAACACGTCGGGGTCACCAATATGGTGGTGAGGGGGGGGGGGGGGGGGGGGGGGGGGGGGGGGGTCGCTACGCCAGCATGGGCGAAAGTTCTACCTCGTCTCCACCGTCAATAAAAGTTCCACCGAAGGAAATCCGTCGTTACGCCGACACAAAAGGAAACACCAAAAGAAACCTACAACGCTGCGTACACAACAGAAAAAGAAGGAAAACACACGCGAGCCTTAATAGTCCAAACTGTTTTTTTTTATTTAATTTGAGTTGAGTACAAAACTAAAAACGGGCACTTATTGTTTTCGATTCATCAAAAATGGTTTACACTTTCATTATTTCAATGTATATTAAAGTCGAACAACACTTAAAACATTCCAATTGATACTTTAAACTAATATCCACACGACTCCGGGTATATATTTGCGTATGTTACTGTTTACGCTTCTCCGCTGGTGGCGGAGAGCGGGAGTTTCACGCGTGCGACCAGCGTGGTCGGAGGATGGAATAAGACTCAAACGATATCCTCTCCAATAAGGATATCGTTTTTTACCTACCACCAGGGAAACGTAAAGTCTCTCTTGGTGGTATAGGAAACCAGATCTTGTAATACAGGTCATGGTGGTATGTGTGGGATCGTTGAGATCAATGCTATTCACACGTGCAGTGGAACAACGAAACAGGCAGGCGGCAAGGACAAAAGAAAAGGCGACCAAATGGTTCGCTCTTTAATGAGGGTCATGTTTATACGATGCCTCGTCGCTATTTTCGACGTTAGGAGAAAAAGGTGCTAAAAGCAAATTGGATGTTTATGGCATCTCTGGCTGCAATAGAAACTGGGTTCATATTTGCATTAGGAAATGCTGGAGAATTTGGTTTCAGCGTCTATTGCGCTAATTATATGCAGCTGCTTGGGTTGTTTGTTGGTAAGACAAACAAAAAAGGTTGCCAGGCAATGTGTATGAAAAGGTATATGACGCGGCTGGGAAAATAGACGGCGCGATATTTATGGTCCTTGTCATGACGGTTGCATTGAATGCAATCCGAATTATTTTGTTTACTGGAATTTGTCTGGTACCGAATTGGTTCAGAATACCAAATAAGCAAACAAAGAAATCTTACGGAAAATTGTATGCGAAGGGATGCATGAAGGTAAGTTTTCTTTATAGGGATTTTCTGATTACAGATGGTGATCTATATAATGCGTGAAGCATTTACAGGTACTAATACCGTTGCATTAGCAAACTTAAGGGAGTTGGGTAATAGTTATGGGGGTTTTTTCAGGAGGGCGAGTCGTGGGATCTGGCGGAACCGCCACAGAGACACCGCAAGGTAAAAGACGAATGAAAAGCACTGAATGATTTCCAAGTTAATGTTCTTTATATCTTCAATATTTTATACAGTACGACATATTGCGCCATTACCGCAATTTACAAGTCAGTAGCACTTAAGCACACAGTGTACAAAGAGTAGTTTTATACACAAACCTCCGCGTAGGAACTTATCGATCTCCGCTGATTTCCGACTTTACTTTATCCACTGAGTTACGAGGCTGCGGCGACGTATTATATTGTTCATTGAGTTTTCTTTGGCCGCAATAATTTATTTTATAACTACTGCTCGCGTGTACACTACCGCGGTTGAATTCGTTCTTTTTATTCAATTCAATTCAATTCAATTTTTATTTGGTAGATAATTACATTTATGATATATTTTACAACTAGTACTTAAGAGATTTAGGATAGCAATTCCTTTACAACTATAATATTAAATCTATATAACGACAATAGCACAATTTTAATGAATAGCAAATAATAAATTAAGGGAAAACTACAATAAAAAACCCCTATTTGAATCTTAAGACTAATATTGCACGAGCTTCCGGTTATTTTATATAATAATAACCTCGATATAATTTTCATAGACAGAGTACATATGTAGTGATTTAGGATAACGCAAGACGGGAAACGAGAATATTGTCAGAAAAAGAACAATTGACGAAGAAGTTTCGATTGAATTTGTCAATGTAGAACTCTACCTGTTTAACGTTAGCGTTTTCATGTAGTTCATGTGTCGAATAATGCCATGGCAAATTCAGCAACATTTTCAATATTTTATTTTGACACCTTTGCAATTTTATTTTGTGTGTGCGAGCACAATTACACCATACAGGGGCCCCGTACAGGAGTATAGCTTGAAAAATGGTTTTATATATTATAATTTTATTTTCGATGCTAAGCTTTGACTTTCTACACACTAATGGATACATAACTCTTACGACTTTGTTTATTTTGTCTATTGTGGTAGTGATGTGTTTTTGAAAGATAAGTTTTTTATCTAGAATAATACCTAGATATCTACAGTCTTCGGACCAATCAATATCAACTGCACACATACTGAGTTTAGTGCCATTTGGTAGGTAGCAGTGTTTCCTACATCTCGAAAACCAGACAGCTTGTGCTTTATTACCATTTATTTTTATTTTCCATTTCCTGTAATACACTGCTAGTTTGTCAAGAGCTGCTTGCAAAGAGTTGTAGACATTAGTGAATAAAGCACCCGAAGAGAAAATGGCCGTATCATCGGCAAACATAGCTACCTGAATGTTTTCACCTAGATATGGTAAATCTGCGACAAACAATGTAAATAATATGGGACCAAGAACCGAGCCTTGGGGTACACCATGGTGGATTTGGTGAGTAGAGGATATGTCGGTTCCTATACTCACAACATATTTTCTCGAACAAAGAAAGCTCTGGATAATTTTGATAAGCGGTATTGGCAGCTTAAGTTTTAGCAGCTTATAAATCAAGGCATCGTGCCATACCGTATCAAAAGCTTTTTCGATGTCTAGAAGAACCAGTCCCGTTGACTCCTTGTCGATGAATTTACCAGCTATGTGGTTTTTAATGCGCAAGACTTGGTGGATTGTGCTGTGACCACTACGGAAACCGAACTGAAAGTTTGGTAAGATGTTATTGTCTTCCACAAAACGATCAATCCTTTCCTTAATGATTTTCTCTAAGAGCTTACTTAGACAGCTAAGTAGACTAATAGGTCTGTAGCTTTCGGGGCTGTTCTTCGGTTTGCCGGGTTTCGGGATAGGTATTACCTTTGCTGTTTTCCAACAGTCCGGAAAATAACAATTCTTAAGACAAGCGTTGAAAATGAACGTTAAATAGTTACTTGCAGCAGGTGGAAGTGCTTTGATTAATTTGTTGTTAATATTATCGAGACCCGCAGCCTTTTTTGATTTCGATTTTTTTATCAATTCTTTAACTTTGCTGATATTAGTTGCGTAACTACTTTCAGCTGGTGTTTGAGAAAGTACATGGATAGTGTTAGAAACTTCAGCTTCAGTATACGCGTCGCTTAGATGCATAGATATGGAGTGGTTCTTACTAAACGTGTTAGCAAGTAGGTTCGATTTCTCCACTGAAGAAATAAACAACTTGTCGTGAACTTTAAACGGAGGAATACTTGACCCTCTCTTTTTCATAATTTTTGATATTTTCCAGAACGGTTTGCTAGCTTTGTCAAGGGAGGAGAGGTGTTTATTCCAACACTTGTTCCTATATGTTGAGATTTCGTTTTTAATTATATTATTTAAGACTTTAACATTAAGTAGAAAACAATCGATTCTATAACGCAGCCATTTTCTTCTTTCAGAGTTTCGTAGCCTAATCAGATGTAAGATATTTTCAGGAAGCGGTGCCTTATCAACTGGAGCAGTGGAACATTTAGGTATCGCAAGATCGGTCGCTCTATTGATAACAGAAACAAAATTGTTACATAGGATATCAATGTGCTCGCTGCAGTTTATAGAATTTAGGCTGGTATCACCTAGAACCAAGTTCGTGTTTATATATGATTTATAACAATTCCAGTTGGCGGCGGAATAGTTGTGGTATAAACTGGTGCGATTTACAACTACTGTATGATTCACTGTAAGGCTGATCGGAAGGTGGTCTGAACTTAACGCATTTAGAGTTAATGGCACTGTGCAGTAATTTGGAATATTAGTGATATATAGATCAAGAGTTGAGGGGTTCTTGTTAGCACTCGCTGGGATATAGGTGGGGAGAAGTGGATAAAGTATGGAAAAACTTGGGCTGGATTCAGTAACATCTAGTAAAATGTTACCCCAGCAGTTTGCCCTAAGACAATTCCACGACTGATGTCTGCAGTTTAGATCACCACCAATAATTACCTTGTTTCGAGTGTTGACTCTATACAATTTTTGCAAATCCCGCTTAAAGTAAGTAGATTTCTCTAGGTTTCTATTTCCTCCAGGGAAATAGACCGAAAAAAGACTCACCTTGGAGTTGTCACTTAATGTTACATCTATACTAATTTCCTCAATTAACTTAAGGCGCAATGAAGGACGCAAGGAATGTTCTATACATTTTTTCACAACAATGGCGACACCTCCACCACTAGCATGTACCCTGTCTAGGCGATAGCATATGTAATTTTGATGTGAGAAAGAAATGTCTTGTTTGAGCCAGGTTTCTGAAACAAGTGCAATGTCAATATTAAAATTTATCAAGAAACTAAAAAATTCATGCTTTTTGTTTTTGATGCTTCTCGCATTCCAAGTTATGATGTTAAGAGAGTTTCTTAACATGTTTTTTCCGAGTATATGTACTTAATAGCTAATGAAGTAATGACGTTAAATTGGTCAGCTTTGGTTTGACAAGCACTAAGTTTGGTTACAACTTCATTAAGAAGAGAGTTTATCTCGCTAAATGAGAACAGGTTATCATTATTTAATGTTTCTGACGGATTTTTCTTCGTGTGTGTCGTATCACTGTTGGAAGGTTGCTGGGTTTGATGGAGGCCAGAAGCCCAGGTGGATGAAGGAAGTGAAGGTTGACGCACAGATCGGGGTAGTGGAGGAAAATTATCCATGGATAATCGGTCGGGCACTGGCTGCTGTTTGTCACTCGGAGGCTGTAGGAGCGTTGTATTTCCTGTACCACGTCCACGTGGTGATAATTTGCGGCGAATGTCTATGTACTGCTTTCGGCTTATGCATTCTGGATCGGTGGATTTATGTGGCCCACTACAATTTGCACACTTGATGACCTCATTCGTTTTGCAGTCGGATGTTTTATGGTTTCCCGAACATATTGCACAGAAGCTATTTATATGACAATGCATCGAGCCGTGACCATAAAGCTGGCAATTGTGACATTGTGTGACCTTACCTGGATTATGTTTTTTAAAGTCCCAGCGAACGATGGTTTTGAACAAGGTGGAGTAGTTCCGTTTTAGTTCGTTTAATTTAACAGTACCGCGTTGAATGTAGACGATGTACAAGTAGTGTTTGTACAGGGCTTTTGTTGACGGATTTAATGTGATGGTTTTAACATCTAGGCACTTAATCCCGAGTGCAATTAGCTCATTTTTCACCACATCGTTGCTAATTAAGTCTAGCCCGGATAACACTACCTTTAAAGGACGATTTTCCTTACGCGAGTGGGTGAAAAACTCACATTTTAACCGTACGAGTTCGGTTCTGATTTTATTATATATGTCCATTGTTGGGGCACATATTTTTTGCCCAAGCGAAATGTTTTTGATTAAGTATTTGTCTATCTTAATGTTGCTCAAAATATCACGCACTTGAGCACTAGTTGTTTTTAATACCACAATTGGCGGAACGGTTTCCTTAGGAAGTTCTGCGCACTGTTCGTCATTGGTCGGATCCATTTCAGGAGAGTCTTCCATCAGACTTTGAAGTGGTTGAAAAAAGTTAGTGTTTGAACACATTTTAGATTTTTCTAGAACTTTATTGTTCACTTTTGAAAGTTTATCGGGAGGAGTTTGGCCTCCAATAACGGGGTCGTAACGCAACCGTTTGCGCTTAATTTTGTTTAACACACGTGGCCCAGGGGCCATAACTTAACGGTTTTAACACTTGTTCAAATTTTTGTATGCGGAAAACGAGGCAAAGAAAACAAGATAATGATAATTAAATTGTGAAAATTATTGTGAAAATAACGGTTGATTAAGATAAATAGCACGAGCAAAACTGTGAGACAAGTTGTCTGTTTGAAAGTCAGCCAGGTACTGTTCTTTTTATTCTCTTCCCGGATTTCCTGGGCGATTCGGGGTGTGCGTGCTCCGCAGCGTACCAAGCTCGACTCTCGTTGTGACTCGACTGACTGCGTAAGGGCAAGGATTCATTCATCGTATCGTAGCGGTTGACTCATAGCGAAGTAAACTCGCTGCCGCTTATTAGGAACTCGAAAAGGGTTGCTATGCTTGCATAGGGAATTTAGTTCCAGAGAATCGCTGCCGTACAGGCTGAGTTAAATTCCTCTGTCGCTATGTATACGGGGAAATTGGTTTGGAAACACGACTAAGTATGGGCATGAGTTATCGGTTAGACAAAGGAATAAGGGTCTTGGTCGTTGCGATGGTTATTTCGCGGACATGCAACGCATCGTGCTGGTGACTTACCAGTAGGGGGAATTGGTATTGGGTAGGATGGGAGCCGAAATGATTTTCGGGGAAACTAAATGTTGCTTGGTTACAAGCGAGGAAATAGTTTAAGCAGGGAGTGAGCCGGAATGATTTTCGGGGGAAATTAGAACTGCTTGGTTGCAAGCAAGAAATATAATTTAAGTAGGAAATTAGCCGAAGTGGTTTTTGGGAAAAATGTATGCGGGTTGATGTAGTTGAGGGGGATGATTAATATTCCGTTGTAGGTTTGAATATGCATTTTATTACAGCTTGGGAAATGGATTCTTGGTAAGTTTGGGGATGTATGCGATTGCGGATTTGGGGACGGATGCTGTTGCATATTGGGAAGTGTATTCTTTGCATGTTTGCGAGTGTTTGCTATAGCTGGTTTGGGTTATAGTGACGCGCTGTTAGCGATCAAAGTTGGTTCTTCATGTGGTATAGAGAACCCCTACAGGTCCACCCATTACAAATGCAGTATTATATTGACCTAGTGACCCGACCTTTGGTGAAATAATCCAGTTGCGTTAGCAAGCTTTGTTACATGCAAAAATTGTCACCTCCAAATACTTACACATTGGGGTTGTGGCGGTGCCGCCAAACCCCACGGTTCACTTACCTAAAACCCCCATAACTGCCACCCAATTTCCTAACTTCACTTATGCAATCGCATTAGTACCTGAAAATGCTTCACGCATCATATAGGTCAAATCAATGATCTTAAAGTCCCTGTCAAAGAAAACACCTTTGATGCATTTTCTTCGCATATAATTACCCGTAAGATTCGTTTCTTTACCTTATCAGGAAGAACCCCCATTATTACGACCCCATCTACATCAGTTTCCGCTAATGCAACAGCATTAGCACCTGTAAATGCTGCACACATTAAGCTTACCGAATATATTTATTTTCAAGCTTCTGCAAAAGAATTCTTACCTGCAACCATAACTTCGCATTTAAAACCCCCTATAAGAATTCTTTCTTATCATATCCTAAATTACCTGAAAGAAAATTCATCGGTTTATATATAATACAACCACACAATCAGGAAACCTTACCCTTGAGTAGGCTTATCCTAGCTTCATCATGTGTATCATAAATCACCAGACAAACACATTGGCTGGCGACCTACATCCAAGGGACTAAAACAAATACACACATCTCTTGGCACCAATTAAATCCTACAGCATAAGAAATGCAAATAGGAAGTCAATACTTACCCTTACCAGTGATGCCATAAACACCATTTCCTGGTAATCTAGCCAAAACCTATTAACACCATTTCTTCATTGCGCTGCGTCTATTTATTTAGCCACGACGCACATCTCAAACAAAGATCCAATTAGCATCCGACGAGTTTCGGTTTTGTTTGCTTTACCAGACTCGCATCCCATGAATGCATCTCTTCCCTCTCTTTGTTTAGATTCCTTCCCATGGCTTTGATCCATAAAAGAACCAGTGTACACATATATATGTGTACTGTAGCGATCTTCTGTATGAGATCTGTTGGTTAGCCCAAAGAGAGACTTTACGTCTCTCTTGGAACAGGAAATACATCCTTTATTTAAGAGAACCAGTTTCACTGACCGAATTCCCTTGTCAGCGAATTTATATCGCTAACTCCTTTTCACCACCTAAAATGCTTTAAAACTATAATTTTCGCTGATGCAAAATTCATCAGCAACAAAAAAGTATTTTCCACAAGTGCATGGTCGCATTAAACGCACCATGTTCCTTAAAAGCAATTTGGTTGCACCACAAAGCAACCAACATGACTCGAACCATTTCGTTGCACACATCTCCGAACGAATTCCGCTTCACACATGCAGGAGATATTCCTTCTTTCATTTTTACCTACAAGCATTCGGTCGGTAAATCGATCGACAAGCAAAGGCAATTAGCATCCTGTAAGCATTTCCCTCAGGGGCATTCCTGTATACAACGCAGCATGTTCCTAAAATTCAATTCGGTTACGACTGTTGAGGTCCGTCGCCGTGCTTCCTCGGAATGAGGGAAGAGCGGGGACCTTTTATTTTTTTCGATTCTTCTCCCAGCGAAGATATATTAATACACTTTTTTCCGAACTCCTCTCGTTCGGAACTGAACTTTTTCTGTTTCTCTTTCTTCTCTTTTTCATACGTATGTTTTTTCGATGGTTGCAACCAGAAATTTACTAACTGGAAAACCCATTTATTTTCACAGGTCAAGACGAAGTATACTTTGGTTAGGATAATCATATATGTATATTGATTTCTTATACATTTCTAAGATTTGTGTAAAACGTTCAACTTAATCCGAACGAACTTTATGAACTGAATTTTTTTTTCTATTCTATTTTTTTTCTGTGACTTTTCACATTCAATTAATTTGGACGAAAATCCAAGTTACTATGTTTTGGATAAATAAAAAGGTGCAGGTTATTAAGTGTGCTGTAACTGGCAATATTGTGAATGTTTATGAATGGTATGTATTAAGTGAGAATGTAATATATGTTAAGTGAAGTTTTTAAGGATGTGTTAGGAGATTCAGTGTTAAATTTAATAAGGGTAGTATTCTGGAATACAACATCCCACCCTTCTTCGAGAAAGAAAATTATCCTTGAAGAGAATAATTTTCTAGTAACTATAGGTTAGATTAAGATTAATTAAAGGCTTGGATTTTCGTTCAATTACATTACAATGGTTTTCAAAATTAATGTTTCATCAAAGGTTACAATAATCAAAAAGTTCTTAATACTAGAAAATTAATCTATTTACATTATATATTAACTAAATTTTTCCAATAATCAAAAAGTTCTTAACACTAGAAAAATAGTCCAAAATAGTCTATTTACATTATATATTAACTAAATTTAAATATTTCTCCTTGGAACCTTTTCTTTTCTTATCCAAAAATCATTATTACTTATTATATTAATTATATAATATTAATATTATTGTTTCAAAATTCTCATTTCCGTATATATATTAATTCCAAAATTTCTAATATATATATTACGAATAAAAATTTTCTTTCTTTCCTTTTCCGTTCGAATATATATTAATTCCAAAATTTTTTTTCTTTCGTCCCCTCATTAACTTTTTTTTTTTTTTTTTTTCCGTCATTTCCTACAATTGTTAGGTTATTTCATATATATTGAATAATAAAACAAAGGCCATTTGTTATGTGTTTATCTTTTCCTTAAATTTATGGAAAATTTTCCAAAACCTTTTTGGGCCTATTACTATGATGATTGAACGAAGATGATTATTACCAAAAATCTTCTTGAAAAATGATCTTAAATAATTTAAATGACGGTGTAACCTTTTATTTTTTTGTATTTTGCATTGGAATAAATTTTTATTGTTGTTAAAAAAACTTGTAATGTATTTATATAGTTATTCTTTACAATACCTATTTTAGTTAAATTATTATTTTCATTTTTTATTATTTCGTGTTTGAGTAATTGTTTGTGTTTGTTTTCGTTGTTTAAAATATTTATTGTTTTCGGCTTAGTGTTGTCATTGTCCATAGCTTTAACCGCTGTCGGAACGTCTACCTTTTCAGTCTTACTCACTGCTGATGGATCGTTTAGTTTCTCAGTCTCATTTACTGATTCGAATAGTTCTTCAGACTTATTAGCTGTTAGAACATCTTGGTTCCCAGTACTATTTGCTGTTTGAACTATTTCTTCAGTTATATCTGCTGTAGAAACATTCAATCCTTCAGTCTTTGCTGCAGAAAAGATTTGTTCATCAGTATTAGCTGCTGGACTGACTTGGGCTTCGAATTTTATTGCAACTATTGGGTCTTCAGTCTTTAACACTGCTGAATGTTCAGTCTTTGTTGCTGAAGTGCCGGGGTTGTCTATTTGGATAGCCGAAATATTCGGGATTTCTGTTTGTATATTTTCTGCAGGATCCGAATTTTCAGTCTTTATTACTGCTGAGTTCTCAGTCTTGGTTGCTGAAGTGTCTGGGTAATCAATTGGGATAGCTGAAATATTAAGGATATCAGTCTTTAATACTGCTGAAAATTTCGAATTTTCAGTCTTAGTTGCTGAATTATTTTCCAGAATTGCAGTCTGAATCGGAGTCATTATATTAGGGTTTGGTTTAACTTCTTTTATATTTGTATTCATATGGTTAGGATAATCATAAGCTGGCTCAAGGTAAATTTGGGTAGGAGTTTCATTAAATTGGTCGTTATCTATTTCCAAAGATCTAATGCTGTAAATAGAAAAATTTTGTTTGTCTTCCATAAATTTTGGTTGGCGTCAGGCCTCGTTTTCCGACTCTTGCACCCGAGAAAAGTGAACATTTTGCCGATCGTTTTGTCTATTGGTGGTCCTAGTGTTTTCACCAAAACGATTTTCAGAGTTTGTAGGATTATTTCGGAATGGGTTACGCGTTGTTGTACCTTGTTGGTAATTTGTTGAAGCCGATCCATTCCTAGATATCTTGTATCTACACTCATTCTCTGTGTGATTATTCCGACCACAGAAATTGCATAAAATGTTATATTCCCTTTTTATGGGTTGTCTATTCGGAAAAGTGGACTGCATGTTTCGATAACATGTGTCCTGTGTATGCCCTGACTTACCACAGGTTTGACAGACTATACGATTGAATGTCGGTTTTTCATTGTATTGATATGACCTGGGAGAGTTGTCCATTCGAGCGGCATGTGACACTACATGTGCAATCGACTGTTTTAAATTGTTTCCCCCATGGACTTTAGCTAGTATCTTTAGCTGTTCGTTGTTTAGTCCATCCTCAAATGTTTGTACGGCTAATTTTTTGTTTTCTTCCATTAAGAATTCCCTAACCACCGCGTCTGCTGTTATTTCACACGTGGCAGAGTTTAGAGTCCTTAGAGCATTCGCGACTCTATCGCCGTATTCCCGGACGGTTTCTCTGTAGCGTTGTTTCAGAGAAATCAACTCATTGTGTGCCGTCGACCGAGATTGCTCCTCTTTATATTCCGATTCTAATTTTTCTTTTAAATCCTCCCACTTAGCGATTTGGCTATACCTAATCAGATCGTAAGCATGACCCTCTAGTCTATTTTTGACTAGCTCTAAAAATGTCTCGTATATATCCGGGTCTGCCTTCTTTATGGATCTAAATAAAACGTCTCCCCCGGAAATAAATTTACCTAAGTCGCAGGGTTTCCCGTCAAAGGTAGGGACGATTCTGAAAACATCAGAAATTCCGACAGAGAGAGCCATTTCAGGGGGTTTAATGTGTATCTGTTGATAGTGGATTTGTTCTTCCCCCTGCCTAGCCGCCTGTCTCGTGTAATATGGACTTGTAATAGTGAAAATTTAAAATAACAGGCGAAAATTCGTTATCAATTCTTAAAAATATGGTTAACTTAAAAATATGGTTATGGAAAAAATGGCCTTTCTTTTTGTTATTCAATATATATATATATATATAGGAAAGAAAAATAAATTGGTCCCAAAGCTGCAAAGAAAGAAACGACGAGAAAGAAAAAAAAAAACGGAAATGTCGTCGAAATACTGAAATGAGAATTTTCAAAATATAGATAGAAATTTCTATCCAAAAAAAAATTTTTTTTTTTTTTTTTTTTTTTGTGAAAAGGAGAGCTTCCAAGTAGAAAATATTCCTAAAAAGTAGAGAGAAAAGTCGCTATTAAAAAAAATTCTTACTCTACTAAATGTTGTCGTTGTACTGTTGATAGCAGTCTTGAGTGTTGCTGTTTTTTTTTTTTTTCTTCAGTTTTCCTTAGTTGTTTCCTTTGTGTGGTTCTTTTTCTTTTTAGATTTTTTTTTTCTCTTTGACGCCAGGCAGACTTCACGTCCTAAAGTTGATTGCTCATCCTGGTCTTTGCTGCTTTCCTTTTTTTTTCTTTTTATTTCGTTGTTTTATGTCGGGGTTTTTTTTTCTTCTTATTTTGGTTTGGTTATTTCTCCTGTTTTTTTTTTTCTCTTTTCTTCTTGAAAAATTTTTTTTCTTCTTCTTATTTGGTTATTTCTCTTGTGTTCTCTTTTCTTCTTATAATCAATTTTTTTTTGTTGTTTTAAATTTTTGTTTACTTTTTTTTTCGTTGTTTTATGTCGGGGTTTTTTTTTTCTTCTTATTTTTTTTCTTGAAAAAAAAAATTTTTTTTGTTTTTCTTCTTATGGTTTGGTTATTTCTCTTGTGTTTTTTCTTCTCTCTTCTTTGTTTTTTCTTGAAAAAATTTTTTTTTCTTACAAAAAAAAATTTTTTTTTTTGTGTTGTTTTAAATTTTGTTTTCTGTTTCGGGATCCCGTTATCTGGGCATCCCACCGCTGCCACCAGTGTTGAGGTCCGTCGCCGTGCTTCCTCGGAATGAGGGAAGAGCGGGGACCTTTTATTTTTTTCGATTCTTCTCCCAGCGAAGATATATTAATACACTTTTTTCCGAACTCTTCTCGTTCGGAACTGAACTTTTTCTGTTTCTCTTTCTTCTCTTTTTCATACGTATGTTTTTTCGATGGTTGCAACCAGAAATTTACTAACTGGAAAACCCATTTATTTTCACAGGTCAAGACGAAGTATACTTTATATATATGTATATTGATTTCTTATACATTTCTAAGATTTGTGTAAAACGTTCAACTTAATCCGAACGAACTTTATGAACTGAATTTTTTTTTCTATTCTATTTTTTTTCTGTGACTTTTCACATTCAATTAATTTGGACGAAAATCCAAGTTACTATGTTTTGGATAAATAAAAAGGTGCAGGTTATTAAGTGTGCTGTAACTGGCAATATTGTGAATGTTTATGAATGGTATGTATTAAGTGAGAATGTAATATATGTTAAGTGAAGTTTTTAAGGATGTGTTAGGAGATTCAGTGTTAAATTTAATAAGGGTAGTATTCTGGAATACAACACGACATTACGTAACCGACATAAATCCTCGAACTTGTCCATGCACACAAGAAGAAAGTATTTTTCCCCACACACGTGCATGGCAAGTCACACCCATAGGCCCATCAGTCGATCTTCTGAACTACAATGCACAGCATACCTCACCACTGGCTGTCGAAGCAAATCGAATTCTCGTCAATGTAAATACACACACGAGAGTTCGACCCTTACAAGATGCCACAGATATGTGCACGATCAGCGTAAATGCTGTACGCAGTTGCTGATCGGGTAAACACCCCAAGTATCTTCTTCATGATACTTGTCCAGCTGCAAACACGACGTGTAACATTTCCTTTTATGGAATTCTAATATCCACGGTTCGCATGCTCATGGACACACAGCATGAGCGTGCGAGGTAACTGCCTCTGTGTGCGTGCACATCCTCACCGTGACCAATGTATGAAAGATCATCCCTTATTGGTCACCGAAGCGATGGATGGATTTTGGTATTCTGTCGTTTCGGTGGCAATCACCAGTCTCAATACAGATTCCATGGAGGCGAGTCGTGCCCTCCACGTAAAACATCAAAACGGTCTCTAAACAGCTTCCGTGGAGGCAAGCGGTGCCCTCCACATAAACCGTGAATAAATAGGTGTGGGGGTTTAACTGCAGTGATGTGCGGATGCGATAGTTATTCTGGCATTGTAAGATATTAAGACATCAAACCATTCTGTGTCCTTTTTCTTTTATACGTTTTGTCCAGTGCAGTGCATTGTAAAATATTAAGACATCAAACCATTCGGTATCTTTTTTTCTTTTATACGTTTTGTCCCGTGCAGTGCATTTGCCAAGTACAGTTTCATTGTAAAATATAAGAACATCAAACTATATTGCGTTTCTTTTCATCTGTTGTGTTATGTTGAATTTTTATTTTGTTTGGACTATTAATAAAGAAGAAATATTGGATGAACTATTGAGTTTGACTTATCAGAGTTTCGGAGCAGTGACAGTCGAGTGGGTAAAATCCCACATTGGTATCGGTGACGTATCAAATGAACATATGCACGGAGGAATGAAGTGAATCTCCACCGCCGTCCGCCGGCGCACATACCTCGTCCCCACACTACTATTTATTGGCTTGTAGAAACGCGACAGTTCATAACCTTACTGACTCGTCTACGTCTTCTTTTTGCCGAGTCGGTGTTTTCTTGATGAATTTTCTCCTTATGGCAGTGTCAGCTCATCATATCCACGCCTACCGTTGTTTTTTCTATGCTTGTTGTGTTTATAATTTTCATTCCTTTTCGTTTGTTCCCATGAGTTTTGGGGTTTCAAATAGTCCGCCATATCAGAGCCCCATTTTGATATGGTAAGGTCTACTTACTGCTCTGATTCGACCCGGTGTCAGAGAGACGCCGTTATAATACAGTTGGTATACCTCTGGCTGCAAACCATCCAACGGTGACGCGCGACACCCTGCATTATGGGTGGTAGACATTTATGTGTTACTTCACTCATTAGCCTGTCTGACTAGGCGATCCTGCTGGAAGCGTAAGCTTCCGTCAGCACATCCTGAGTGATTCATTGTAATTTAAATCCTCGTAACACGACAAAGTTTCGACCATGCGAGGGATTAATGTTACAAAAAAGGTTTTAAGTACGAGTATTTAACAAAAAGAAAAAAATCTTGTTTAATAAGTTTTGTGTGTGTGTGTTACCATAGTATAACTACTAGCATAACATACGCCCGCAACTAGCGTCCGAAGGAGAAGACTGCGACAATTCTTAACTGCAATCGCCCATACCATCAGGCAGCGCCTCTAGTACAGGTCAGTGACCCCAAGCGGGAAAACAAAGGAATGGATTTCCCCTCCTTAAACTGCAATCGCCCACATCGTCAGGCAACACCTTTAGCACAAGTCAGTGACCCCAAGCTGGTAAATAGAGGGGTGGATTCCCCCTCCTTAAACTGCAATCGCCCGCACCGTCAGGAAGCACCTCTAGTACAGGTCAGTGACCCTGTGGGGGTTCCTTTAAACTTACCCAAAGAACCCCCCATAATTGCAACTCAACTCTCATTGTTTTCGCCAATGCAATTGCATTGGCACATGAAAACGTTTCCTTTTCCAAGGCCATTTAAGACATTCGACGCATTACCTGAAAATCCCTAAAGAGAATTCTCACAGCATTCACGCATTTCATGCGTTATTCAAATTTCCTGTAAGGAATTCTTCACATCATACGGCATCATAAATCCCAAACCATTCGGCACCCTTGTCATCGTAAAATGCTATGTCGGACAGCTTGTTTATACAGCTGCAATAAACCGACCCGCGATTCGTTTGTCTAAGCGACAAACAATTACCGCATCCCAAGCATTATCATCGGAACCGAGCCCTCTAGCATTTCCTAGTACAAACAAGAACTCGGTTCCTACTGCAGTCTGAGAGGCCAGAAACATTAAAACCCATTAGCACCTCTTCCTAATAGCGATACATCTATTAACGCATCCGCACCACTCATCCGCACCACTCATCCGCGACTGTAATGATGCCCTTATTTGCTTTTAGCACATTTCCTCGACGCATCGCCGTCTATTTATTTAGCAGCAATGCACATCACAATGGTCTTCACGATCCCTTTGTCCTTACCGTCTTTTTGCTTTGTTTTTCCATGGCCTTGTTTCATGAGAAAACCAATGTGTTCTTCGCGATCACACATACACCCATACACCATGATCTGTATTACGAGATCTGGTTTTCTATTCCACCAAGAGAGACTTTACGTTTCTCTGGTGGCAAGTAAAAACATATCATTAGTGGAGAGGATATCTACGACCACACCACCAAACTCACCCCAAACAAGGGTTGAATCTTTGAGTCTTATTCCAACCACCGATCGCGACGGTCGGTTTTTTTTCTCCCGCTCCGCGTAGTCCACCACGGGCACGCGTATACATTACCAAGCCGAGTTCGAGCTAGCGTTAGCCCATTTTACGAACGTGTTGCAACTAGCGTTTGCTAAGTGCCTGTGTTTTATTAAGTTGAGTTGTCGAGTTGAGTTGTTAAGGAGTAAGCTTGCAGTAAGGATAAACGCTTCGGTTAATTCGATAGTCAACGGACAAGAGAGAATGAGAGAACCAGAACACAAAGTGCAATGATCTCGAGGTGGAATCAGCTTTAGTACGTATGTCGCAATGCTATTCTGAGACTGACCTATTGACACAATTAGGAAATTACGGAGATCTCAGAGAGCGTTGGACTCTAGTAAGGTGAAAAGAGATGAGAATGAAAGTTGGTTTGTAGCTATTCACCTGTTAAAAGAGATCGTTGATCCCAAGCGAATGGATGGTCTGGGGGAAGTCATAAGTGACGCTTAATCGGCTGGAGAAATATTAACGTGTGAACCAAATTCGAAGAATTTGGAATTTCCCCAGCCGATGCATGGTTATGTAGGCGCGTCGTTTGGTCTGGTCTTGGTTGTTGCTAACCAAAATGACTTTGAAATTTCCGGTGGGAATCTCATGGGTTAATGCAATAGTGTTGCCTTATGGCAAGAAAACACTGAATGCAATTGTGCATTATCCGAATAGATTAATGACTTCCGGCCAGTCTTCTTTTAGGGATTTATCTATTGCAGGTGAAATAGCCGACGGTACGAATTGGGATTGGGTTGACGCGTTGTTAGCGATCGAATTAAGGTTAGGACTGTGGGCTGGTTCTCCATGTGATATAGAGACACCCCACAGTCCTCCATACATGAAAGCAATATTCTAACGCGGGTCTAATTCAGGATTTATACAGGAGAAGAAATTGTAAAATATTTCTTGGCTCTAAAAAGATAACTTAGTTTTCCAGAGGCAGACCCGGTGATGTACGACACGTGTTCATGCCACGATACATTCCCACAGACCGTGACGCTGAGCAATTTCAAGCTTTTCCCAGATTCGAGACCTTACCATTCATCATCAGCTGTGGAACCCATGATCCACTTTTCCTTGTGCATGGTGTATATTGTGTCTTCGTTTCTTTGAAGTCGACGAGATTGACCTTTCCCCACTGTAGGACTTTATTCAGATCCCGATTCAGAGAGTCAATCTGTCTACATTTCTGCTGGTGTGACATTGATGCACCAATCGGCCAATCACTCGAAAAAGAGGAAATAAGCGTACCATCATCTGCAAAACGGAACACTCTGATATCCGTCGATTTCAACAAATCATTTATGTGAAGCAAAAACAAAATTGGAGCCAAAATAGAACCTTGAGGTACGCCGGAATCAACAGGATACAGATCCGAACACTCGATGACTTTTTCCATCAGCTTAGATAACATAGACAGTAATGCTATCGGCCAGTAATTTTGTGGGAGACACTTTTTTCCTCTCTTTGGGATTGGCTGAAATAGAGCGGTTTTCCAGCAGATAGAAAATGTCCACCGTGCATAAGATAAGCGAAACACTCTGCCAAGAACCGGCGACAGTTCTGGAGCATAGTTCTTAGAGACTATTGCTGGTATTCCGTCCGGGCCGGTTGCCTTCCTACAGTGCAGTCCACGTAGAATGCCTTGAATAGTACGCGGGCGGAACCTCACACCGTACCGTACCGGCGTAGTCAGAGGTGGCTCCAAAAGACCGTCATCGAGGTTTGAATTCGTGGAAAATAAATTCGCGAACATATTTGTTTTATCTTTTGAATTTGTGACTAACTTCCCGGTGCCCATCACCAACGGAGGAAAAGAGGGGGAAGCGACGTTACTGCTGACAGCCCTTGTCACTGACCAGAAGGAAGGCGAACTAATCAGACACTGAAGGAGTTTATTGGTCACTCTGTCGTTGTAAGGCTTCTTGGTTTCTGATTCTAACAAAAATCGTTCTGTTAACCTCGGTGGGATTGGACCGCCATTGCCTAAAAGCTCTATTTTGTGCCGCTTTAATCTGCTCGGATTTCTTGTCAAACTAAAGCTTATTAGATGAACTTAGTTTGAAGGAATGCGGATTGTAGATCTCCATCCCGTGAAGAATAATCTCTACGACCGACTCAACGCATGCGTTAACATTGGAGCCTCGAAAGCACACTTCTGACCACGGAAAGGATGCCAAGAAATCTCGCAAATCGTCCCAGTTGCCAGCCCCATACCTCCATACATGGCGAGGCTGCTTAGGTCGGTTATTTGCTTAAAATGCAAGTGATTGCCTGACCGATGCTAAGCAGCGATCTGAGCTTCCCAGTAGCGCAGCAACTTCTACGGTAAAAACGTTCGGCTTAGAAATTACACCAGTGTGTTTCAATCAATTTCTCCTGTGTGTGACGTTTTCTCTTGGTGAACAGTTTTATTTTACGGCGGACCTTTTGGAACTTGTGGGGACGAGGTAGAACCCCGTGTCGTACGCCGGCACAACGACGTCGCCCCCCACATATACTTGTAAACTTCTACTTATAGACACATACTTGTAAATTTATATTCACTACCTTCTACTTATAAACTTATATTTATAAATTTATAAACTTATTAATAGAAACTTATGCGTATAAAGTTATACTTACTAATTTATACTTATAAATGTATAATAGTGGTCTTATACTTATAGACTTATAGTTATAAACTCATACACTTATTAATAGGGACTTATACGTAAAAAGTTATATTTACTAATTTTTATTTATAAACGTATACTTATAAACTTATTTATAAAAAGTTATACGTATAAAGTATAACTTCTCCTTATAAATGTATACTGATAAATGTATACTTGTAAATTATGAACTTATACCCACAAAATGTTATTTTTCAAACTTCTACGCATAAGCGTATGCTTATAAAAGTATGCTCACTAGTTTCTACTTATCAGTTTACACGTATACACATCAAAACCAGCTTCGCTCGTGCTTAGCTGGATACAGAAACGTGTGGTGAACGTAGTAAGGAACTCAAATGCAACTCGTTCAATCTCGTCATTGGAACATACTGCTTGTGCCTATTCCATAGGTAGTACAGGGTACAAAATTAATCACCCTATCGGAAGAAGTTAAAATTTTTGCAAATGACGTCGTACGTCAATCACATTTGACATTTTTGAACTAGACAGCAGCAGTATACAAACAGACAAGTAAGGGAACGCTATACTCCCCAAGAGTGTGGAATTGTCGATTTAATCTCCACAACGAAGAGGACGATTTTGTGTTAAAAATCATCATGAGCGACGAGGCGCATTTCCACTTAAGCGGCTACGTCAATAAGCAAAAACTTCGTTTCTGGGGCACTGAAAATCCGCGTGTGATGCACGAAGAGCCATTACATACATTCAAAGCCACTGTGTGGTGCGGCGTTCACGCGGGACGAGTGATCGGGCCGTATTTATTTGAGGACGCCATCGGCAATACGGTCACTGTTACTGGCGAACGCTACAGGGCCATGATAAACGACTTCTTACTCCCGGAATGGAATGAGTGGGGCTTGGTGAACATATGGTTACAACAAGACAGTGCAACCGCACACACAGCACGAGCCACAATGAATATTGTGAAGGAAGCGTTTCCTGATCGCGTAATCTCCCGTTTTGGCGATTTGGCATGGCCAGCAAGATCGCCCGATTTAACCATCCCAGACTTCTTTCTTTGTGGCAACTTGAAGTCGCGGATTTATGCCAACAAGCCTCAGACAATCGCAGACCTTAAGGGGAATATTCAACAGGAATACGAACAGTTATCACCGATAAAAGGGATACAAATGTGTATCAACACTGGTGGTAGCCACTTGGCGAATATCATCTTTTACACTTAATAGAAAAAATTGTAAAGGTCCAGATAAAGGTTTCCATCACTCAAAATAATTTTTTTTTTATTTAGTAAACGTGTGATTCAAAAACAAAATTGAATGATTAATTTTGCGCCACCTTGTATAATGTCTCGTTTGGATAGTACTTTTTATAGTCAGAGAGACAAGGCCTTCGCCAGTTTTTTCTTGTGTCGTTTGTGGCTTTATACAATGGGGTTTTGAACAGGATGGCTTCACACTTCTGGAAGTTGATCTTAAGTTTCTAGTCGCCGCAATACCGCTGCACTTTGTTGAAGTCCCGCTGCAGTATGCTATTTATGATCCCAAATTTCAGAGCTGTTCTGTAAATTATGAGATCGTCTGAGTACGCAATCGCATGGGGAAATTTGCCTATTAAGTCGATACTGTAAATGCTAAAAAGTATCGAAGAAAGTACCGCTCCCTGTTGTAAACCATTCTTCACATTATACGTCATATTAGAGGTAACTTTGCCACTTTTGACCACGAACCTCCTATCCTTTAACATAACATATAGGCTTGTAGCGTTCTACGAACGCACAATTCCGAGCAGGTAAGGTTCCTACCTTCAAAGAACTTACTTACCTGATAACGCAGCACACGTGCCCACAGACACGCGGCCAATAGTCATTACAATACCTATAATAAAGGCTACACGAAAGCGCAACAACGTTGAACCCGATAGCAAAAACCAAGGAACTTAACGTTCAAAAGCTTCCAAGATCGAGTTCAACGCATCCATACATGGTATTCTGCCCAATTCAAAAGGGCAGCTAAAGCATCGCTTCTAAGCAATGCGTCAAACGCAGCAAGCATCGCATACAGATCTCCCATCTTAAACATCTGCACGATGTTTTCAAGGAATTACCATTTTCGGTAGATAGACCGAACAACGGATGCATACGCTGGTAGCTAAATGCAATAAAGCATATCGCCTATCCGCTGTCAAATTGTAAACAACCGTAATTATCTCAACAAGATAATTCGGAATATTTACGAGAGTAAAGCCAACAAAAGAAATACTCCGGTCCCACGATTCCATTGTAGAATTCCACACCCATTAGAAGGATCTAATGGATTTCGGTTGTGTTTGCAAAAGGCAAACAACCACGGGCTGTACGCCCGAACAATCATCTCCGTCCTGCGCGCCAGATGTTTTGTGCAAACAGAAGGCCGTGGAAATGAAATTCTACCAGCGATATTAAGGATGTATGCGTCGATTGACTTTTCCCTTTTCAGGCATCCAGATTACCCCTGGAGAATAAATAACATGCTGCTAACAGAGATTCGGATATTCTGTTAGCAGATCTAAGGAAAAAAGTTGTCTGCACAGATACAGATGGACAATCTGTATCTGGGTATCTGAGTGGGCAGACAGACAGTCTGATTTTGATAGCCATCGGGACGAGAGGTCTCTTTCGAAGGACCAGGGGAGTCTATATCGAGGAGTCGCGGAGATAAGTCGAAGGATTGAGGGTCAACGTAGATCATTCGAACCGCGAGGATCTCTATCGAAGAGATTCTATTAAAGTTAACTGAATGAGGTCGTGAAGGAAATTATTCGAGGAAGTCGAGTTAGCGTGTGTTTCGTTCGGTGGCTACCTGCGTTCGTATTGTTAAGACCATGTATAACACCAGTGTGATTCAATAAAAATAAAATAGTAAGAAACTATTCCTCTGTGTTTTGTGTTTTTGTGTGCATTCGCCCGTTGTCCCAGGTTGCTTATTTGTGTGTGGACAGTGTTCAGGCGGAACACTGCGTCAACGTATAAAGAAAGACGTACCGCCAAAGGCTTATATATGCCTTGTCTGACCAGTTTGAAAAATATAACCCCTCGATCCAGATGGTATCAAAGGCTATTTCCAGGTCGATCAGACAGGCATCTGTGCATTGGTTCTTACATTTATTCCATTGTGTGTCAGAGACCAGTTTAGCTGCGGCATGTGTGGTTTCATGGCCTGTCTTAAAGCCAAACTGGTTATTCGGAATAATGTCGTTGTCGTCTACCCATTTTAGGAGAGCTTTGTTAGTGGTATTTTCGAATACTTTACTGACGCTTAGGAGTAAACTTATCGAACCCATGTTCATTGGTTTAGTACAGTCATTACCATTTTTTGGTATGGACTGTATGATTGCTGTTTTCCGACACGCGGGAAAGTGCTTTATTCAACGCTTTGTTAAACAGAACTGTGTATATATCTATTGACATTATGGGGAGGTTCTTGAGTACGATGATTGGTATTCCATCTATGCCCACTGACTTTTTGCTTTTCAATGAGTCGAAGATACCCTGGATTTCTTCCCTCGTAATAAAAAGACTATTAGCCCTAACATTGGCATTAATGTCAATTGACAAATTATCACCACTGAATTCGGTAAAACCGGGATTCTCTGATTGGCAGAGTGAAATTTCATTTCGAAGGTCTAGATGATTAAGTAGAGCTCTGTCTTCCAGGTCGTGATTTCGGAGGATACTTGCATGGACACCTTGCACAATTCCTGAAAAACAGCTCTGTTCATACAAGATGTTATTAATTCGAAACTATTGGTTTTTGATTTGTAGAGGCAATGGAAGTATAGTATGGAATGTACAACCGTATGGACATCATAACATACTTCTTATTAGGATTTCGATTCACCATTATCATCATCATCGGCACTACAACCGGGGTCCGGTCTTGGCCTTATTTAACAAGTCTGAAGCTTGTTAAATTTTCCATAATAATTTGTTTTTCCGGGCAAGGTTATTAGCCTTGCGCCAGGATTTGGATTACTTGTTCGATTTCTTCGTCACCTTCCAAGACCTTTAAAGCTCACTGTGTCTACTATTTTCTTGACTTTGGTGGCTTGTGTTCTCCATCCGCTGAGAAATTCTTCATTAGTATGACGGGAAATAGCTATACCTGTCATTGTTTCAATATTTTTCCTCCATCGTGCACTATGCCTTCGTCATGTGTAGAAACGGTTGGAACAACTTTGCCGATATTTTGGGTGTAAGAACAGTTGTTGAAGACAAAAGAAAAACTAAAAAAAAATCTCGATAGAATTCGACAACGTGTAATGCCTGGTACAAAAAAAAACACAAACATCAATCAGTTGGTCGCTTGACCATTAACATTTGTCTACGGATTTGAGTCTTGTGGAGGCACTTGTGACCCTCGTCACCTTTCACAACCCATCTTCCCCTTCATTCCAATCAAAATGTCATTCATAAAAGTCACATATATTTCTAACGCTGTCAAGACAATACCGCCTCCGAGCAGTAGTCAAATCTGTCACTATCGCTCAGATCAATTCTACTTAAGTGGGTTATGCATCTCCACGGATACAACACTAGCTCGCATAATCGACCTTTCCGACATATATCCCGCCTCCCTTGGGTGTGTTTTATCGACAAACCGCCAAACAAAAGTTGACACCGAGGCGACAATGATAGCAATCCACAGGAGTAGAGCATAGAACGTCGACGAAAGGAAATATAATCTAAGGGTGAAGTTCGATTATTCCTTAACGCTATAAAAAATAATGTCATATCATTATAGTGCGATAAAAAATATCCTTCGCAATCCCGTTGGGAGGGACATCATGGCAGCCCATATCGTTAACAGTCGGCCACATTGATAGTTCATGGAGGTATGGAACACAACCAGTCCAAAGTGGATCTATGCAATGTTCAACCGCATCTAATGGAATGTCAAGTTAATGGTGGTAAGTCCTGCTTTTCGTAAGGTTTCCATTTTCATTTGCCGGATTTATGATGTATGACCACGTGTGGCGACTGCTGGTCACACGAGTCGATGGGCTAATTGAAGTTAAAGGCGTGCGTCCTCGACGACTGGTCAACTGAGGACTTTTATGTAGATTTGTAATACCATGTTGTGGGTGTTATATTTATCTAGGTTAACAGGATATGTGTTTTGACTTGCTTACTTGGAGAATACCGAGTGTCGTTTATACTACGGAGGATTGCAAGTTCTTAAACGGATATTTGTTTAGTAGTGTTTCTAATACCGTTTGTTTTTAATTTGATTGCTAAAATATTATTCTTGGAATTTTGTACTAAAGTATCACAAAAAATATTCTAAATTTAGATAGGAACACAACATCTATGAAATGGTCTTTGTAAACAAGTTCCTAAATAACAATTGTTCTGTTTTTAAATTGTAATATTTTCTTTCTTTGAGTAAATTACAATTCAACCTTTACCCATCGGAAGGCGTTAATATAAACCATATTGTATAAAATGCCATGTTAACTCGTGGGCAGCACTTTCATACTACGCGTGCTGAGTATGATGATGATATCACGGAAAGCATCATCATCTTCAATCACAGCAACAAACCCATCATCATAGATTATAACCTCAAATAACCCCGGGAACGATAATGCAAATATTAAATTTGATTTGTCCAACATTTTTCATTTCATTACACTTATCAATTGAGGAAACGAAAAATGTTTAATTGCTAATAGAGTTAATTGCGACTGTTTGCAAAATCACGGAAGTTGAAATGTGATGTAACCCGATGTTTGTATATCGGTTAACATTACATTTCAACCCAATCGTGATATGGAAAGTGGGTCAATGAGTGGCCAAATTGCATTGTCGTCACCAGGAGGTGTTGACCCCTAGGTGAGAACAAGGGGTAAAAACAAATATGTAAGCTAGTGGGGTTTGGGTCTGATTGGTAGTGCGGTATAAAAATAAAAGTATTATGGTGATGTAATGTTGTGTATATATTCCTTAGAAGTGCCTTATACAATCAAATAAATAAATAAAGCAAAAGTGGTTGTAATCGTAAGAAGACTTCTTATAATAGATACATATGTTAAAAAGGAAATCGGTTTTTGTTTTTGCTCTTACTGCTTCTCTGTTTGTGTGGTGTTTTGTCTTATATTTCATGTGTCGCGATTACCCAAAAAACATATCTTCCGCGGTCAAAATTGTGTTTGTGGTACCCTTGTAGGTCCATTCACGCTGCGCACGAAAGACAAGGGGTGGATAGAGAGAAAAGAAATGTCAGTCCACATTCGCCTTGAATGTCTTAAGATTCAAATGGCAGAGAAACACATAACACTGCACGGCGTTCCATGGTCGTGCAGTTCGGCTGAAGAACGTTATTCTAATGGTCTAAAACTGATTTTATGTATCAACCATATTTGGCTAAATACATTAGGAAGAAAGACGCATGTTTCGCCTCCATTTGCGTAATGTTTATAATACAAGGTGGCGCAAAATTAATCATCCAATTTTGTTTTTGAATCACTTTTTTAAAAAATGGTTTTGAGTGATGGAAATCTTTGTTTGGACTGTGGTGATTTGCTTTTCTTGATCTACCCAAGTGTCTTTTAGTTAGGTGTCACCAGGACACGGGTTTACTAAAATTTCACGTCCCCACAGTCAATGATCACTGGCGCAACGGGAAAACTAGTGGTTGATCCTCCTACGTCAACCCTCCGAACAAACAACGACAATCCTTTTACTGCTTTAGTTTTTATTCGTTGATGAGTAAACCAAAATTCACTGACTCCAAATAAAAAGGTCGACTTAGTTCATTAGTGATACAAATTAGAGTTTATTGAAGATATATTAGATATTTGATTAAATATACACTTATGTCTCTAGTGGTAAATATTAGATATTTGATTAAATATACACTTATGTCTCTAGTGGTGAATATTAGATATTTGATTAAATGTAGACTTAGGAGTACCAATTAGTGTTTATTGAAGATATTTAGATTCTTGATTAAGATGTAACTTATTCCACTAAGAATTTACCGAACACTCGTTAGATATTAGATTATAAATGTAACTTATTTCATTAAGAATTTATCGAGCACACGTTAGATATCGGAACATAAATGTAACTCATTTCATTAAGAATTTATCGAACACACGTTAGATATCGGAATATATGCTCCTGCCGGGCTCGTTCGCAAACTATTTCAGACGGTGTTTAAAGTTCAACGATCCCTTGGGACGGCCCATGATGACGGGATGTAAATTAACGTGAGGGCGCGACCTGCCCTCACGGAATCCGAACCGAGATTAAATTATTTTGTCGAAGCGATAGGATACCAAAATCCCATCATCCCTTCGATAACCATATTTGGTATTCTCTTTTGCCTAGATGCTACTCAAAAAGGGGGTGGAAATACACACACGATGATTGCTTTCGCTGCTCATCGTGTGCGTCCGCAAGTATGCAAACATTGCATAAGTCCCCTTTAAAAGTTCGCAGCAGGTGCGAGTATATCAATGGCAAAAGGGTTGCAATGTTTACACGATCAGTGGCTACGTAAAGCATTATTGCTGATCGTGTACATTTCGCTGTATATGCTTGCAATCGAACTCTGATGGTAATTTTCCATTTGCGAATTCGATTGCTGGGGCGCCAGCCGGATGCCCTCATGTATCGGTCGTTCGATGTGGGCATGCTTGCTACAGCAAAATACCTTTTTCTGCTAGTGTGCAGCTGGCGTGCTAAAGAATATCGTGTAGATATTTGCACAGGCAATATTGTTGGTTGGTTGATAAACCAAATTGCCTTGAAAAATATAGCGTTTGATGCCGCTGTAATTTCACTTCAGCGTGACTTAATGTTTCACAGGGTTTTCTTGTATTTTGCAGGTACAGTACAAAGGTAAGTACAGGCTTTTAATGAATTTCAGGGACTGTTACCTTGTGTACCTGTAAGGTAAGTAGTGGCGTTCAATGAAACAGCCACGGTACTTGTTTCTCTTTTTGTTGTATGCCCTGTTTGGGGGTTTTTTATCTAGATTGTGGGACGATGAGTGCCTGCGTTCGGGAGAATCGCCACAGGACCCTTACAATTTTTTTCAGTTAAGTGGAAAATGGGATATCCGCCAAGTGGCTGCCGCCAGTGTTGATACACATTTGTGTTTTATCGCATTTTCCGTGACTTTCTGCAAGATTTCCGGTGATAACTGTTCGTATTCCTGTCGAATATTCTCCTTAAGGGCTGCAGTTGTCTGAGACTTGTTGGCGTAAACGCGCGACTTCAAATAGCCACAAAGAAAGAAGTCTGGGATGGTTAAATCGGGCGATCTTGCTGGCCATTCCAAATCGCCAAAACGGGAGATTACGCATCAGGAAACGCTTCCTTCACAATATTCATTGTGGCTCGTGCTGTGTGTGCGGTTGCACTGTCTTGTTGTAACCATATGTTCACCAAGCCCCACTTATTCCATTCCGGGAGTAAGAAGTCGTTTATCATGGCCCTGTAGCTTTCGCCAGTAACAGTGACCGTATTGCCGATGGCGTCCTCAAATAAATACGACCCGATCACTCGTCCCGCGTGAACGCCGCACCACACAGTGGCTTTGAGTGTATGTAATGGCTCTTCGTGCATCACACGCGTATTTTCAGTGCCCCAGAAACGAAGGTTTTGCTTATTGACGTAGCCGCTTAAGTGGAAATGCGCCTCGTCGCTCATGATGATTTTTAACACAAAATCGTCCTCTTCGTTGTGGAGATTAAATCGACAATTCCACGCTCTTGGGGAGTATAGCGTTCCATTACTTGTCTGTTTGTATACTGCAGCTGTCTAGTTCAAAAATGTCAAATGTGATTGACGTACGACGCCATTTGCAAAAATTATAACTTCTTCCGATAGGGTGATTAATTTTGTACCCTGTACTACCTATGGAATAGGCACAAGCAGTATGTTCCAATGACGAGATTGAACGAGTTGCATTTGAGTGCCTTACTACGTTCACCACACGTTTCTGTATCCAGCTAAGCACGAGCGAAGCTGGTTTTGATGTGTATACGTGTAAACTGATAAGTAGAAACTAGTGAGCATACTTTTATAAGCATACGCTTATGCGTAGAAGTTTGAAAAATAACATTTTGTGGGTATAAGTTCATAATTTACAAGTATACATTCATCAGTATATATTTATAAGGAGAAGTTATACTTTATACGTATAACTTTTTATAAATAAGTTTATAAGTATACGTTTATAAATAAAAATTAGTAAATATAACTTTTTACGTATAAGTCCCTATTAATAAGTGTATGAGTTTATAACTATAAGTCTATAAGTATAAGACCACTATTATACATTTATAAGTATAAATTAGTAAGTATAACTTTATACGCATAAGTTTCTATTAATAAGTTTATAAATTTATACACATAAGTTTATAAGTAGAAGGTAGTGAATATAATTTTACAAGTATGTGTCTATAAGTAGAAGTTTACAAGTATACGTTTATAAAGTTAAAATAGTCAGTATAACTTTATATCGGGTTTTCCAATAGCGACTTGACAACATTGAATTTATTTGTGAACGCACCCCTTCGCGGTGGACATATGAACGAAGTGGAGTTCCATTCATAAATGTTTTGATTGTACTTCAACCCGATAATAAAGTTTTTGAAATATCTCAAGTGGTTTGCGTTTTATTTATGTATAAAAAAGTTGTCAAGTCCCTATTGGAAAATCCTATACGTATACGTTTTTAATTACAAGTTTATAAGTAAAAGTTCACGAGTATAAGTTTAAAAGTAGAAGTTAGAAAATATGACTATACTTTTTATTAATAAGTTTATTAATAATTATTTAATAATTAATAAATTCCCAAGATTGAATTTATAAGCAGAAATTAATAAGTTAAACTTTACACGTAAGGGTTTCTATAAATAACTCTATATGTATAGGTTTATAAATATAAGTCCACAAGTAACATATATGTGTATAAGTAGACGATTGTGAGTATAATTTTGCAAGTATGCGTTTATAAGTAGAAGTTCACGAGTATGGGTTTATAAGGAGTAATTAGTAAGTATAACTTTATAGGCATAAGTCTCTATTAATAAGTTTCATCATAATCATCATCATCGGCACCACAACCGGGATCCTTTATTTAGCAAGTAAAATTTGTTAAATTTTCAAATAATAATTTGTTTTTCCGGGCACGGTTATTAGCCTTGCGCTAAATTATTAATAAGTTTATAACTTTATAAATATAAATTTATAAGTAGGAGGTAGTGAATGTAATTTTACAAATATGTGTTTATAAGTAGAAGTTCATAAGTATAAGTTTATAAAGAGAAATTAGTAAGTATAACTTTATACGTATACGTTTTTATTGACAGGTTTATAAGTAAAGGTTCACGAGTTTATAAGTAGATGTTAGTAAATATTGCTATACTTTTTATTAATAAGTTCCTATTAATAAGGGTATAAGTTTATAAATATAAGTTTATAAGTAGAAGATATTGAATATAATTTTACAAGTATATGCTTGTAAGTAGGAGTTCACTAGTATAAGTTTATGAAAAGAAATTAGTAAGTATAAATTTATCGGTATACGGTTTTATTAATAGTTTTATAAGTAAAATGTCGCGACTATAAATGTATAAGTAGAAGGTAGAAAATATAACTATACTTTTTATTAATAAATTTATTAGCATGGGTTTATAAGTATAAGTTCACAAGAATAAGTTTATAAGGAGAAATTAGTAAGTAAAACTTTACTTTAATTTATAAGTATAAGTTTATAAATATGAGTTCACAAGCATACATTTATCAGTAGGAGATTGTGAGTATAAATTTGCAAATAAATGTTTATAAAGGGTAATTAGTAAGTATAACTTTATACGTATAGGTTTCTATTATAAGTTTATAAGAATAAGGTGCGCCGCGCCATCTCTTATGTTGGAATGTAAACACTGAATAGCTTTGACATTTATCAACCGATTTACTTGAGTAGACATGTTTTTGAAGCATCAATTCAGTCCAACTTTAACCATGAATCGCTTCACACCGAAACATTGGGCCAAAATAGCGACACTATACATTGAAAGTAGTCGTACATCATCATCATCATCGGCACTACAATCGGGAACCGGTCTTGGCCTTATTTAGCAAGTTCTGAGGCTTGTTAAATTTTCCATAATGATTTATTTTGTCTGGGCAAGGTCATTAGTCTTGCGCCAGGGGCTCCCCGACGGGGAATCGAACCCCGATCTCCCGGGTGACAGGCGGGTATACTAACCACTATACTATCGAGGAGCCCATGTAGTCGTACATATCGTCTAAAATATCGAGGCTAACAAACACCGTCTGACACTATTTGTCGTTTGATGTCGAATTTTGTTGAGCAGGGACAGGAGGAGATCGTCGATATGCCGTTCATCAACGCACACGACGTTCCAATGAACTGGTTGAAGCGGTAAAAGAGAGTGTTGCCGAGAACCCACATGTGTCGTATCGTCACCGCACTCAGCATTTTGGCATCACGGTAACCACCTTGCGGCGCATTTTGAAGGATGATTTGTACTAGTTTCCGTATAACGTGCAATTGAGTGAAAGAATATTCCCGACAGACCGTCTACGTAGTTTGGATTACGGGCAAACAGTCGTTGGATTTGTTGACACTGAACCTAATTTTTGAAAGCAAATTTTGATGACGAATGAAACCCATTTCACACTCTCTGGCGCCGTTAATAAGCAAAATAGCCATATTTGGCGAACGGAGAATCCACACGAGATCCATGAAACACCATTGCATGACAGAAAAGTGACTGTTTGGGGTGGCGTTTGCGTCAAAACCATCATTGGGCGATTTTTCTCCAGAGAAAGCGAAACAGCCGATGGGGATTGATATCGGCGGATGTTGGTTCATTATATCCTACAAATGTGTGAAAGAAGTCTGGGCGCTTACTGGTTTGAACAAGACGGTGCACCATGCCACACAGCAAAAGAAATAATGCAGTTTCTGCAATGAAAATTCCCTGGACGTGTGCTGTCGAGAAATGGCGACATTGACTGTCCACCCAGATCTCCAGATGTGAGTCCTCCAGACTTTTTTGTGCGGTTATTTGAAAAGCAAAGTATACGCCAGCAAGCCTCAGACCATTGACGAGCACAAGGCAAACATACGTGCCGAAATCATCGCTATACTGCCCGAGATGCTCGAAAACGTGATTGATGTTTTATTTAAAAACTAGTCCAAATAAAGTGTAACGGGCAAAATTAAATAAAAATACCTTATATATGGAAATCGGTTTTAAAAAAAAGTTATTTAGTACTTACATACCGACATGAAAGATGGCGCACCCTGTATAAGTTTACAAGTAGAAGATATGAGTGTAATTTTACAAGAAACGTGTATAAGCATAATCCGAAGCTCACAACTATAAGTTTATATGGAATAATTAGTAATTAAAACTTTATACGTATAAGTTTCTATTAAAAAGTTTGTAAGTATAAGTATAAGAAGATAATGAGTATGATTTTACAAGAATACGTTTATAAGTACGAGTTTATAAGTCAAAGTTCACATGTATGGGTTTATAAGGGGTAATTAGTAAGTATAACTTTATAC
Source organism: Microdon myrmicae (assembly GCA_963931805.1). Taxonomy (NCBI): domain Eukaryota; kingdom Metazoa; phylum Arthropoda; class Insecta; order Diptera; family Syrphidae; genus Microdon; species Microdon myrmicae. The sequence goes on from OZ007500.1 coordinate 115,625,662, forward strand.
ATATAGGTTTCTATTAATAAGCTTATAAATATAAGGTCACAAGTATAAGCCTATAAATAGAAGAAAGTGAGTATAACTTTACGAGAATACGTTTATAAGTGTAAGTCTATGAGTAGAAGTTCACAAGTAGATGTTCACAAGTATAATATATGGAAAATGTCCGCCTTTATCTTGCTTACCTCCATGACAAATCTGATTCAGTCTGCTATGAGGGTAAAATGAAAACCAGCGTCACGGTTTCCACTCAGCAGGAAGGTCTACCTACCGACTTTCCTAGCCTTCGCAACTTGTTTATGAAATTCCACAAAAATTTCGATATGAGCCTGTGGTGTTTCTAAGAAGATACACACACAATATACAAGCAAATAGTGAAGAACACCGAAAGGAAATTCGATTAAGCAAAAGCATCAGAGCCGTATATCATAGCGATAACATAACAATTCCACATCAGCTGAGTGTACTTGAGTTTAGAATTCGAATTCGTACACCCGGCAGTAGCCTGATGCTTCAACGTTTCGCTTTTCACCCGTTTCATCGTGTGTTCAAATCACCGCTTTCACTATCCTTGCTTAACGCAACAATCCGACGTGATCTGTATACACAGCACACACTTTCCCATAGTAAACAGAACTTTACTACTACAATCACGACTTCTGCATAGAGCACCGGCACACTCGCCTGCTCCGACGTTCGCTCGCTTGCTCGTTCCTCGCTCCATCGTTGGCACACGAAGTTAATCGTAACAAAGTTCCTGAGGAGGGAGTAGTGTGGCGTTTCTAACAGATACACACACAATACACAAGCAAATAGTGAAGAACACCGAAAGGAAATTCGAATAAGCAAAAGCATCAGAGCCGTATACCATAGCGATAATATAACAATTCCACATCAGTTGAATTAATTCAGTTTAGAAATGAAATTCGTACACGCGGTAGTGGCCTGATGTGTTGAGCATTGGTTACATTTTTAGTGATTCTAACCGTCATAGCGTCAGTTCAAATCACGCGTTCTTCACCAACGTCGCATACGCGATAAGCCCACAAAAAGTGTCAAAAGATCTATAGCGTTTGAAATAATAGTGAAGAAGATCGTGTGATTCGAACTGACGCTATGACAGCTCGAATCACGAAAAAAAATTTTACCTAAGCCTTACACACCAGGCTACTGACCGTGTTTAGAATTTGATTTCCAAACTCGAGTATATTCCACTGGTGTGAATTATTTTTTTTATTTATCGCTTGGTATACGGTTCTGATGTATTTTTCTTATTCGATTTTTTTCGTTCGGTGTTCTTCACTATTTTTGCTTGCTTGTGAATTGTGTGTATCTGTTAGAATCGCTACAGATCTCTTGGCTTTTCGTCAATATATTCACACGAAACTGACTTCTTCCAACAATGACAAGCTTTTTTTTACTCTAATCAGTCGCCCCCCCCCCCCACACGTACCCCACTCTCTCAATTTTCTCCCCCTAACCATCTACTATCGGAATGTTAGAGGTCTCCGCTCTAAAACCCAATCGACACATCGATACCTCCTTTCCTTATCCACTTACTCTCCTTCCGCTTGCACAGTGCTCTGGTATTTAAAGGTACTCTAAAATCCCCTTTTGTGCGATTTTCAAAAAGCACATACCCTCCCTTTCGATATATACACTCTGGCCGAAACCAACCATATTCCCAGTATTAATGGTCAAGAACTATTCCCTTCCTCCTTTAACGTTTTAACGTCGTTGACGATGTTCATCGACTATGTTCGGACTTACCTTGCCGTGGTGTGCTGCTTGCCATCCAAAATAGACTCGCCTCATCTCTTATTGCCATCTCTTCTTCTCCCAATTTTGACTATCTCGCAATAAAGATCGATCATCGCCCAAAGTCCTTATACCCCATTTGTTTTTATATGTCTTCTTCGTAAACACTTGAGTCATACTAACTCGCAATAACAGCACTTGATTACCTAACCGAGTTTAGTACTTCCCAAGACGATATCCTCGTTCTTGGCGATTTTAACCTCTTCCATCTCCAATGTACGTTGTCAGACCATCAATCCTTTTATATCTCAAACCTCACAATTACCAAGGAATATCTCTTTTTAGATCGTCTTACCGACTCAAGCCTATGTCAAATAAGTAATGTCCCAAATCATATCGACATGTAACTTGACCCCTATTATTCCACAGTTGCCCTTAGTCCTCACACCCTCTCAACCATTGACAATTATCACCCCCCGTATCGATATATCGTGTTTAGCCCAACCCTCGCCACCCCACGGCGTATTTTCCTACAACTTCCGCAAAGCAAACTTCTGCCTTTGAAATGAGCATGTCAGCAAAATTGTATTTCGCTTTGATCATCTAGAAGTAGAAGAAACTACTGCCACTTTCTACAAAGAAATCCACAATGACATTTCCCTATACGTCCCATATTCTCAACATAGGGTATCAGTTTCATCATCACCATGGTACAAATGCAAACTTCGCACCCTTCGAACAAGAGGAATAATTTGTGGAACATTTTCCTGAGAACGTATTCCCCCTAGACTACCCCAACTATCTCGGTTCCTTTTATTAATTCACCGTACTTTACAGTTTCACACAAAACACAAAACAATTTGATCAATGACCCCAAATCTTTTTTCCACTTTATTAATTACAAACATAAATCTGACGCCTATCTCAACTCCCGATGAGATCGACTGATGAACAAACTGAAGTTGGGATAAGACAAGGTGGTACCTCCTGAGATAAAAAATCCCAGATGTAAACTAGTTCCCCATTCAGCTCGCGGGGGCGGGGGGAGGGGGGGGGGTATTTCGAGGGGAACACCATTCAAATGTAGTTATGTCCACCCGAGAAACACTGTCAGCGTGCTACTAGTAGCGGCATTTTGTTACATCAGGGGCATCGGCTTCACTAATACGGATGTAAATGCCGTCCATTAATATTTACAAACGGCGCAACCTGAAACCGCGACCCGAAAAATAGTGCTCTCCAAAAACATATTTCGCTACGCAATGAACTTAACAATTGGCGCCTGTGGGTAATATTAGTAATGTGTACCAGGACGGGCACGGGTCCACTAATATTCCACCGTGAAGATGGTATGTAGTTGATCACCGGACTGCTTGTCCTTCACCGCATTGATTGTAAGCTGATACTTTTGGCACAAGTCGCACGTTACGCCACGAAAGACAAAGGGAATAATTGTTTTTCACACTTCTTTATTAATTTCTCGTGATAGTTAAGTTTACACTTGAAATTGATTACACATTATTTCTTTCCTTTTGGGCTTTATTAAACTTCCGTAATATTTAAATTTACACCACTATTTACAGTGAATTAATTGATCAGTTTTTTTGTTTATTTAATGATTAGACCGCACCGAAGAACTGAGTTTATATACATATCTTTCAGGTCATATTTCACAAATACATCTCTTTTTGTGTTTTAACGACAAGTGTTGTACTCCGATCACGACCACCGACTCCCTTCATAGCTATAATACGACTGCCCGACTCGCGGCTATTACTCGACTCCTTTGACTCGTGCAGAGTCAGCCCTCGGTTAGGGGTGAGTTTTTTTCTTAAGAGAAAGTGAAGTATCGCTTTGGTGACCAAGGGGAGAAAATCTCTCTGAGTAGGTCCTGGCGAGTGTACGGTTGATCCCGCGGAGATTACATTGTTTACCCATGCTGCGAGGTCATGGTTAAACGAAAGCGGGAAAAGGGAATTGGACAAAGGGCACCGTGGGAGATGTGCATTCAGCTGTGTAAATAGGCTGCATGCCATTAGGGAAACTGGTGCTAAAAGCAATTTAGATACTTACACAATGGTGATTGTGCACGGTATCTATGCCGGCGGAAAAGATAGAATTTTTTTGTGTGTATATTTACACGCTGGTGAACTCGGATTTTAAGTGCTAGACGCGAGATGCGAAAATTGCTTTTGTCGGTTGGACAAAAGGCTGCCGTGAATGTGGATAAGCTGGGAAAATCTGCTGCGCAAGTGTGTGGCAGGATACGCTGGCTGACAGGGGCGCCGATAAGGTTTCCTGATTTATGACGGTTACTTTGTAAGTTAACCGAAATATTTTCAGGAAAATTGGTGCGATGCATTAATGCATGAAACAATGCCGTTGGGGCGGAAATGTTTGCAGGTGACTGCGTGTTGGTGAAGGGAGTTGGGGTTGGAATTGTGGGTGGTTCTTCGCGTAGTTTTAAAGAACCCCCACACGTCTCTTAAGTCAAAGTTTCACTAACTTTAGTGAAAATAATAAAGCGGATCAGTACCTGGCTGACTTTCAAACAGACAACTTGTCTCACAGTTTTGCTCGTGCTATTTATCTTAATCAACCGTTATTTTCACAATTATTTTCACAATTTAATTATCATTATCTTGTTTTCTTTGCCTCGTTTTCCGCATACAAAAATTTGAACAAGTGTTATAACCGTTAAGTTATGGCCCCTGGGCCACGTGTGTTAAATAAAATTAAGCGCAAACGGTTGCGTTACGACCCCGTTATTGGAGGCCAAACTCCTCCCGATAAACTTTCAAAAGTGAACAATAGAGTTCTAGAAAAATCTAAAATATGTTCAAACACTAACTTTTTTCAACCACTTCAAAGTCTGATGGAAAACTCTCCTGAAATGGATCCGACCAATGACGAACAGTGCGCAGAACCTCCTAAAGAAACCGTTCCGCCAATTGTAGTATTAAAAACAACTAGTGCTAAAGTGCGTGATATTTTGAGCAACATTAAGATAGACAAATACTTAATCAAAAACATTTCGCGTGGGCAAAAAATATGTGCCCCAACAATGGACATATACAACAAAATCAGAACCGAACTCTTACGGTTAAAATGTGAGTTCTTCACCCACTCGCGTAAGGAGTGTCCATTAAAGGTGGTGTTATCCGGACTAGACTTAATTAGCAACGATGTAGTGAAAAATGAACTAATTGCACTCGGGATAAAGTGCCTAGATGTTAAAACCATCACATTAAATCCGTCAACAAAAGCCCTGTACAAACGCTACTTGTACATCGTCTATATTCAACGCGGTGCTGTTAAATTAAACGAACTAAAACGGAACTACTCAACCTTGTTCCAAACCATCGTTCGCTGGGACTTTAAAAAACATAATCCAGGTAAGGTCACACAATGTCACAATTGCCAGCTTTACGGTCACGGCTCGATGCATTGCCATATAAATAGCTTCTGTGCAATATGTTCGGGAAACCATAAAACATCCGACTGCAAAACGAATGAGGTCGTCAAGTGTGCAAATTGTATTGGGCCACATAAATCCATCGATCCAGAATGCATAAGCCGAAAGCCGTACATAGACATTCGCCGCAAATTATCCCCACGCGGACGTGGTACAGGAAATACAACGTTCCTACAGCCTCCGAGTGACAAACAGCAGCCACTGCCCGACCGATTATCCATTGATCATTTTCCTCCACTACCGCGATCTGTGCGTCAACCTTTACTTCCTTCATCCACCTGGGCTTCCGGCCTCCATCAAACCCAGCAACCTTCCAACAGTGATACGACACACACGAGGAAAAATCCGTCAGAAACTTTAACTAATGATAACCTGTTCTCATTTAGCGAGATAAACTCTCTTCTTAATGAAGTTGTAACCAAGCTTAGTGCTTGTCAAACTAAAGCTGACCAATTTAACGTCATTACTTCATTAGCTATTAAGTACATATACTCGGAAAAAACATGTTAAGAAATTCTCTTAACATCATAACTTGGAATGCGAGAAGCATCAAAAACAAAAAGCATGAATTTTTTAGTTTCTTGATAAATTTTAATATTGACATTGCACTTGTTTCAGAAACCTGGCTCAAACAAGACATTTCTTTCTCACATCAAAATTACATTTGTTATCGCCTAGACAGAGTACATGCTAGTGGTGGAGGTGTCGCCATTGTTGTGAAAAAATGTATAGAACATTCCTTGCGTCCTTCATTGCACCTTAAGTTAATCGAGGAAATTAGTATAGATGTAACATTAAGTGACAACTCCAAGGTGAGTCTTTTTTCGGTCTATTTCCCTGAAGGAAATAGAAACCTAGAGAAATCTACTTACTTTAAGCGGGATCTGCAAAAATTGTATAGAGTCAACACTCGAAACAAGGTAATTATTGGTGGTGATCTAAACTGCAGACATCAGTCGTGGAATTGTCTTAGGGCAAGCAGCTGGGGTAACATTTTACTAGATCTTGCTGAATCCAGCCCAAGTTTTTCCATACTTTATCCACTTCTCTCCACCTATATCCCAGCGAGTGCTAACAAGAACCCCTCAACTCTTGATCTATATATCACTAATATTCCAAATTACTGCTCAGTACCATTAACTCTAAATGCGTTAAGTTCAGACCACCTTCCGATCAGCCTCACAGTGAATCATACAGTAGTTGTAAATCGTACCAGTTTATACCACAACTATTCCGCCGCCAACTGGAATTGTTATAAATCATATATAAACACGAACTTGGTTCTAGGTGATACCAGCCTAAATTCTATAACCTGCAGCGTGCACATTGATATCCTATGCAACAATTTTGTTTCTGTTATCAATAGAGCGGCCGATCTTGCGATACCTAAATGTTCCACTGCTCCAGTTGATACGGCACCGTTTCCTGAAAATATCTTACATCTGATTAGGCTACGAAACTCTGAAAGAAGAAAATGGCTGCGTTATAGAATCGATTGTTTTCTAGTTAATGTTAAAGTCTTAAATAATATCATTAAAAACGAAATCTCAACATATAGGAACAAGTGTTGGAATAAACACCTTTCCTCTCTTGACAAAGCAAGCAAACCGTTCTGGAAAATATCAAAAATTATGAAAAAGAGAGGGTCAAGTATTCTTCCGTTTAAAGTTAACGACAAGTTGTTTATTTCGACTCCGTCAGATAACCGAACTGCCTACCCGAACTGTCTCCACATCAGAACGTTCTTCACCTCTGGCAGGTTGGTTAATAACTCTAATGAGATTGTATACCGCAATACACTAATTTAAATATAGTAATATTCAACCCTTCTCCAATATTTTGCGTTTCAACGAACAAACGGAAAGTAGTTCCCCAACCCACATCCCTGACTGACAATATCCTCACTAACCTATAACCTACCTATTGATCACTATGCTTCCCACTTCCACACCACACTAACTTATTTCAATAATAATTAGGTAACTAGACTAAGTTAAGATAAGTTAAGTTAAGTTAAGTAAATTAGCATAGGTTAAGTAAATAACTATATCCTGGTTTTCTGACCTTTTCCAGGAAGCTCTACCCACTAAAATCTTAATCCATAACCAATACATAACTTTTATCATATTGTTTGAAAAATGTACTACGAGGGTTGCCTCTTATGTTTCGGGATTTGGCAACCCTAGTGTTGCAATCCGGCAATTGACAGCTCTGTCGTAAAGTTGGATATTTTTGAGGTTATACGCACTCAGAACGTTTTGACATACGAGCGCTATTTGTGTTGTTTACAGTAACTTAAAAGATTCATCTCGGCCCAAAAATGGAATAAAATCGTCAACATTTTCGTGCGATTATTTTTTACAACTTTCGGCGTGGATTAACTCAGCAACAGTGCATGGATGAACTTAATTCAATTTTTGGCGATGAAGCTCCATCAAGGACCAAATTTTATCGATGGTATGGTGAATTTAATCGTGGTCGTAGTTCACTCCAAGATGAATTTCGTGAAGGTCGTCCAAAATCAGTTGTTGTTCCGAAAACCATTGATGCTGTGCGCGAACTGATATTGGAAGATCGTCATGTGACCTATCGTGAGATTGAGACAACCTTAGGCGTTAGTGGGACCAGCATACATTCAATATTGCATAAACATTTGACTGTCAAAAAAATTTGTTCGCGTTGGATCCCACACAATTTGTCAATCGCCCAAAAAAAGGCTCGTGTCAATTGGTCGAAAGAAATGCTCAAAAAATACGGTCGCGGTGCTTCGAAACACGTCTATGACATCGTGACAGGTGATGAATCGTGGATTTACGCGTATGAGCCCGAAAGTAAACAGCAGTCGACTGTCTGGGTGTTTCAAGATGAGCCAAATCCAACAAAAGTTGTTCAGAATGCATGTGTTGGAGATACCTCAATCAGAGTGGCAAAAGTGCTTCGACAATTGGTTCAAACGCATGCAAAAGTGTATAAATCTTCATGGGGAATATTTTGAAAAACAATAAAGTGATTTTCGATGATCAATATTTGTTTTTTTTCTCTAATCCCGAAATATAAAAGGCAACCCTCGTAGTAAGTATATGTAAACAATTATAGCTAAAGTATCATAAGTTATCTGTATTGCTTATTGTAAAAATTATTGATGGTCAATAAATACAGAAATGTAAAAAAAAAGAAAGTTGTTTATTTCTTCAGTGGAGAAATCGAACCTACTTGCTAACACGTTTAGTAAGAACCACTCCATATCTATGCATCTAAGCGACGCGTATAATGAAGCTGAAGTTGCTAACACTATCCATGTACTTTCTCAAACACCAGCTGAAAGTACTTACGCAACTAATATCAGCAAGGTTAAAGAATTGATAAAAAAATCGAAATCTAAAAAGGCTGCGGGTCTCGATAATATTAACAACAAATTAATCAAAGCACTTCCACCTGCTGCAAGTAACTATTTAACGTTCATTTTCAACGTTTGTCTTAAGAATTGTTATTTTCCGGACTGTTGGAAAACAGCAAAAGTAATACCTATCCCGAAACCCGGTAAACCGAAGAACAGCCCCGAAAGCTACAGACCTATTAGTCTACTTAGCTGTCTAAGTAAGCTCTTAGAAAAAATCATTAAGGAAAGGATTGATCGTTTTGTGGAAGACAATAACATCTTACCAAACTTTCAGTTCGGTTTCCGTAGTGGTCACAGCACAATCCACCAAGTCTTGCACATTAAAAACCACATAGCTGGTAAATTCATCGACAAGGAGTCAACGGGACTGGTTCTTCTAGACATCGAAAAAGCCTTTGATACGGTATGGCACGATGCCTTGATTTATAAGCTACTGAAGCTTAAGCTGCCAATGTCGCTTATCAAAATTATCCAGAGCTTTCTTCGTTCGAGAAAATATGTTGTGAGTATAGGAACCGACATATCCTCTACTCACCAAATCCACTATGGTGTACCCCAAGGCTCGGTCCTTGGTCCCATATTATTTACATTGTTTGTCGCAGATTTACCATGTCTAGGTGAAAATATTCAAGTAGCTATGTTTGCCGATGATACGGCCATTTTCTCTTCGGGTGCCTTATTCACTAACGTCTACAACTCTTTGCAAGCAGCTCTTGACAAACTAGCAGTATATTACAGGAAATGGAAAATAAAAATAAATGGTAATAAAACACAAGCTGTCTGGTTTTCGAGATGTAGGAAACACTGTTACCTACCAAATGGCACTAAACTCAGTATGTGTTCAGTTGATATTGATTGGTCCGAAGACTGTAGATATTTAGGTATTATTCTAGATAAAAAACGTATCTTTCAAAAACACATCACTACCACAATTGACAAAATAAACAAAGTCGTAAGAGTTATGTATCCATTAGTGTGTAGAAAGTCAAAGCTTAGCCTCGAAAATAAAATTATAATTTTTAAAACCATTTTTCAAGCTATACTCCTATACGGCGCCCTGTATGGTGTAATTGTGCTCGCACACACAAAATAAAATACTGAAAATGTTGCTGAATGTGCCATAGCATGAACTACATGAAAACGCTAACGTTAAACCAGTAGAGTTCCTAATTGACAAAATCAATCGAAACTTCTTCGTCAATTGTTCTTTTTCTGACATTGTTCTCGTTTCCCGACTGGCGTTATCCTAAATCACTACCTATGTACTCTGTCTATGAAAATTATATCGAGGTCATTATTACATAAAATAACCGGAAACATGTGCAATATTAGTCTTAAGATTCAAATGCTGGTTTTTTCTTGTAGTTTTCCCTTAATCATTTATTATTTGTTATTCATTAAAATTGTACTATTGTCATTATATAGATTTAAGATTATAGTTGTAAAGGAATTGCTGTCCTAAAACTCTTAAATACTACTTGTAAAATATACCATAAATGTAATTATCTACCTAATAAAAATTGAATTGAATTGAATAAAGCGGATTCCCCGCTTAGAAATCTAAACACTAGCATATTTGTTCACAAGGATGAACTGACGGCCATTCTTAAATCCATTGAGAACGAAACATCTTCTGGAATAAATAGTATTTCAAACATTGTTCTAAAGCATTTACCTCTTGGAGTAGTGAAGGTTTACACTATTTTGTTCAATAACGCTCTAAATAATGCATATTATCCAACCCAATGGAAATCTGCAATAGTCCATCCTATTCCCAAAAAGGCCAAGGACAGGAGCAACCCAGCCAATCTTTGCTCGATTAATTTGCTTCCGAACATCAGCAAGGTATTCCAGAAAATTATAAATAAAGTATTGACTAACTGGTGTGAGGAAAATGGTATTATTCCGAATAACCAGTTTGGTTTCCGATCGCAACATGACTCTGTTTATGCTGCGACAAAACTTGTTTCCCACATAGAGTGGAACAAAGCGAAACGACAATGCACAGGGGCCTGTTTGGTTGAGTTTGAAAAGGCTTTCGACACCGTATGGTTAGAAAGTATTGTATATAAGTTATAAAATCTAGGTATGCCTGAATATTTATTACACATTATCTACGATGTGATAATGGGTAAACAATTTGTGCTGAAATGTGGATACATAATCTCTAACAAGACTTTCCACATCAGGCCGACAGGGAGCAGTGAATTCTCCCATTTTATTTAACATTTACAGTAGTGATCTAGTGGGTTCTCTCAACCATGTAATTGCGTACGCTGACGACATTGTGGTGTATAGATCTGGAGAAAAAATTGATGTCATCAACAGATTTCTGCAAAATGATTTCAACAAAATCAAACAATTTTGCGACGACTGGAAATTAAAAATAACTTTCCAAAAAAACAGAGACTTGATCAGTATCTTTACTTTGATAAGCATACAGCATGACACGAAGTCTCTTCCGTAGTAGTCTTCTGGACCCCAAGGTGAAAATAATTTCATAGTCGGCATTCATCCGACCAGTATGAGTGTACGGCTGCCGGGTATGGTATAACATATCCCCATTCTACATGGAGAAGTTTCGGGTGTTCGAGAGGCAGTCTGCGTTCCTGCCTCGGAATGTATAGAACCCCAGAGTCGCAATATAAGATATACTATCCCAATAAAGTTGTATGACAAATCAGGACTAAACAGAATAGATAACTTCATTATCAAGATTATCCGTGGTCACATAACAGGGGCAATGTGCAGTGAAAATGATCTCATATCGGGAGCATTCTATCCCAATGATATGTATATGGAGAGTACTCTCCATAATGGGTTCATTCCTCCAGAAGCGTTAACTTTCTTGGATAAAAAAGGACTTATCCAAGACAAACATGCAGTCCCTATTATTTAGTTTATTTCGCTTAGTATAAGTCGTATAAACACATAAACTTATAAATAGACTTACGAACTACCTTAAAAACCAAGTTGGGGGTGGGAGACTAACTTTAAAGTAACTTAAAAATGGAATGTGGAGCTAAACAAAGATGGATAGAATAATAGTCTAAGTGGTTGGACAGGGAAGGGCGAGGATAAGCCAGATACTAGGGTGTGAGTATGAGTGCGGGAGAGTGTAAGCGGTGAGCGGGGTGGGTCAGGAGGGGTAAGAGAGGAGACGACGTTTGAGAGCGGGAGAGGTGAGATTAAAGTCAAAGAGCGCGGGGTGAGAGTTTGCCCACCTCTGCATTCGCGAAAAGGGTTGATTAGACCCGTAAGACGTGTGATGGGCGGGCAAATAGAAGAGACGAGGATTTCGCAGATTTCGGGGATTAGTGAAAAATGTGATGCAGGAGAGCAGGCTTGGGCAGGTGATTGAACCTGAGAGAAGACGCTGGATGAGGAGGATGTCGGGATGAATTCTGCCCTCTTCAAGTGGGTTAAGGTTAATTAGGTGAAGGGGGCTCGTGTATGGGGGTAGATTTTCCCAATTAAATCCTCGGAGGGCAAAACGCAAAAAACGACGTTGCACGCTTTCGACCCTGCGAATTTGGGACGAGTAGTGAGGAGACTAAACCTGAGTAGCATATTCAAAAAGGGGGCGGACAAAGGCTATATAGAGCGATCTGGAAACGTAGGGATTAGAGAATTCTTTCGACCAGCATTTCACAGAACCAAGGACTGAGTTGGCCTTGAGAATAATGTCATCAATATGTGGGATGAAGTTAAGCTCCCTATCACATAAGATGCCAATGTCCCGAATCGTTTGTACAGGTGTTATCTCTTGGTTGAGTAAGACATAGGAACGTAGGGGGGGGGGGGGGGGGTCGTTTACGGGAGAAGGTGACTCAGCGACATTTGGCAATATTTAGTTCGAGGCAGTTATTTTGGCACAAAGTTGAAAAGCTGTCGAGATCCATTTGGAGAAGTGAGAAGTCGACAGAAGAGTGGATCGCCTTGAAGAGTTTAGTGTCGTCCGCGTATAGAGAGATGGAGGAGTGCTTGATACTGGAGTCTATATCATTAATAGTAAGAATGAATAGGAGGGGTTCAAGATGATTGCCCTGGAGAGCCCCTGGCATGGGAAGAAAAGGATTGGAGAGGGTGGATCTAAATCTGACACCGTAGGTTCGATCGTTAACATAGGAACAAATCCACTTAATCAGTAGGGGTTCGAAGCCAAGGGAGGATAGCATAAAGAGGATGAGGTTGTGTGAAATTTGGTCGAACGCTTTGCTTAAATCGGTTGTGATTATATCGACTTCGTTGCCGTTCTCTAAGGCACGGAGAGCGTGGGATGAAAATTCAATTAGATTGGTGGTGGTCGGCCTACCCGTAAGGAAACCGTGCTGGTTGGGTGAGATGATGGATTTGCAGCGAAAATATAACGCGTTGTAAAGAATGCCTTCGAACAGTTTTGAAATAAGTGACAGTTCGGTGATGGGACGACAGTTACTAATATCTTTTTTAGGACCCTTCTTATGTGTGGGGGTGACAAAAGAGGATTTCCAAATATTTGGGAAGACACCTTGTGCACGGGATAGATTGAATATCTTTAAAAGCGGGAGAGAAAAAGAAGAGGAACATTTTTTTAAAAGGACAGCCGGAAGTCCATTAGGTCCAGGGCTAAACTGGTCTTTAAGCAAGTTTAATTTTTTTTCAACTAGGTGATGCTGGATAATTTGAGAGATGAAGGGGCCAAGGGAGAATTCGGGCAGGTCTTTGAACTAAGAGCGGTTAGGCTCGCAAGAGTTGTCCGTGAAGGATTTTTTAAAGAAAAGCGAAAAGATTGGCAGTAGTTTGTGGGTCGGTTGAAGTAATCGTGTCATGGGAAAGGGAGTTGGGATAGGCGTCAGATTTACGTTTATAGTTAATAAAGTGGAAAAAAAGATTTGGGGTCATTTATCAGGTTGTTTTGCGTTTTTGTGAGATCATTGTAGTAAAGAGAGTTTATAAAAGGAACCGAGAAAGCTGGAGTAGTCCAGGGAAAAGCGTGTTCTTAGGAAAGTGTTCCACAAATTATTCCTCTTGTTCCGAAGAGTACGGAGTTTGCGGTTGAACAATGGAGGCGATGATACCGGCGTCCTATGTCGAGAATAGGGGACATATAGGGAAATGCCATTGTATATTTCCTTATAGAGAACGGCAGTAGCTTCTTCTACCTCTAGGTGATCAAAGCGAAATGCGATTCTTCTAAGATGCTCATTTATTAGGCGAAAGTTCGCTTTACGGAAGTTGTATGAAAAGTTGACGTGGGTTGGTGAGGTTTGGAATAAGCGGTCACGATAAAGGGATACGAGAAGCGGGGGGTGGTAATTGTCGATGGTGGAAAGAGCGTGAGGACTAATGGCAACTGAGGAATTATAGGGGCCCGTTGTAAACACAAGCTCAAGTTGCCTCTTCATATGATTTGGCACATTACTTATTTGACGGAGGCTTGAGTCGGTGAGACCGTCTATAAAAAGACATTCTTTGGTACTTGTGGGGTTTGAGATGTAAAAGGATTGATGGTCTGACAACGTACATTGGAGATGAAAGAGGTTAAAATCACCAAGAACGAGTATATCGTCTTGGGAAGTACTAAACTCGGTTAGGTGATCAACCGCTGCTATTGCCAGTTCGTATGACACGATCGGTTGCGAAGGAGGTATATAGAAACATATAATGTATAACGACTTTGGGCGTTGGTCAATTTTTATTGCGACATAGTAAAGATTGGGAGAAGAAGAGATGGCAATAAGAGATGAGGCGAGCTTATTTTGGATGGGATATGACATATACCATCGTCATGACGAAAAACGGTAAAGGCGGAAGGGAAAGGTTCTTGACTGTGAATACTGGGGATAAGGTTGATTTCGGTTAGCGCGTATATATCGAAAGGGATGATATGAGCATTTTGCAAAATCGATTGTGTTTTAGAGCGGAGACCTCTGTCATTTTGATGGTAGAGGGTTAAGGGGAGAGTGTGGGGTTCGAAGTTCGGATGTCGTCGTACGACAAGTATTCACTTTAATCCCCGACACTTACGCGATCAAAATTGTTCACCAGAGAAATTGAGCACCAAAAGGAAAGATAAGTAATGAAACGCACTGTTGTGTAGTTCAATTGTTTTTAGAATTTCTTTTATTTGCTAATATATCCTTTTCTTTATTTTCGCTTAAACTATATTTTTCTCTAATTATTCACATGTAATTTTTTGTAGTTCAGCAACAATACGATTATTCAGCCGAGAATATTTTTCTCGTTGTTCTATAAGCAACGAATTTAAATAGCAAATTTCGCGTTTCGATTTAGCTAGTGCACTATGAAGTTCCTGATTATTAACTATTAACTCACGACAGATTTCACGATTCGCGGCGGCGTGACCTCCGACGGTAGGGGTTAACAAGCGACTGACTTCATAAGGGGTGAAATTCGGTGTTCTGTTTTATTGAACACAGGACAACCAAAAGAGATCACGCCTCTGCCCTCTCATTGTCACGCCCGTCGAAGTGGTGAACTTCGGTAAATTGATAATCGACGAACGTGGGAGAATGAGAGAACAGAAACACGATGTACTGTGATCTCGGGGGGGATTTGGTTGTGTGTGCTGGTATCAAATGCAGTTTCTGAGAATGACCTTCTGCCCTAGTGTTACGGCTGTGGTGATCTCAGAGAGCATTGAACCGTATGGAAACAGAATTATGAAGGAGATGAAAATGTTTTGTGCGCTATTCACCTGGAAAATGCGATCGTTGATCCCAAGCGAATGGATGATCTGAAGAAAAGCCGAAGTGACGCCAAATTGGCTAGGGTAATTTATCATGAAAACTAATTAGATATTTTGATAAATTCCCCAGCGGTTTCGCTATGATGCGACGGCGTCGTTTGCTTCGACTTGTTGTTGCTAACTTATATGATGTGATTTCCGATGGAAATCTCATGGGCTAGCAAAAATGGAGTTGCCGTATGGCAAAAAGGTATCTGGACTCAATTATGCATTATCTGCATAGAAGAATGAATTCAGCTATGCGTCCATTTGGAAAACATGGTATTTCAAGTGAATAGCATGGACGGTAGAAAAGGGGTTGATGTGGCGCGCTGTTAGCGGTCGAAATTAGGTTAAGATTGTGGGCTGGTTCTCCACGTGATATAGAGCACCCCTACAGTACTCCCCCCCAGTGACGTAGTCACGAAAGAAAGGTAGGGGCGCGAGGGAGTTTGGAGTGGAAGGTTGAAGGAGAGCCGTGTATTTAGAATCTGGGTGGTGGCTGGGCTTGGGTCAGTATAGGAAGTGGACCTAGTTGATACCGCGTGTGTTGCCGACAGGGAAAAGGGGATTTCGGTGCGGTCCACTGGCCTGTTGTGGTTTGCATGGACCAACAGGTAAAACGTCCGAGTAGGTCCTGGCCTATTGGTAGCTCGCTCGCATCTGCAGTGACGAAGTTGCGGGATGGAGGAGCTTCACGCCCAGTGTTAATTTTTCTCCGCAGCGACGGGGTGCCGTGTGCGGGATGCAGCAGAACTGTGTCTAGGGTCGGCATTTTTCGTCCATACGTTGGTATGGAGAGCTGTTTGCCGCCCTTGGTAGACGTGTGGTTTTGTGGTCGCTGGCGTTGATGTACAGTCTTGGCCTTCCGAGTTTCTGTTGGAGTCGTTGTCACCGGGAGATTACTTGTTTTGCCCCGACTCACCCTGTCGTCGCATTTGTTCCGTGTGTGACCCGTACGGCCACACAACTCGCAGCAACTCCGAATGGTATACACTCGGGGGTTTGATGTTGCTGGAGGCGGGGAGGCAGAGGGTTGGTGTGGTCCCGGATGTGTTCTATTCTGGGACTCCCTCCACTGGCGCGGTGGCCTGTTCTATGGTGGTGTGGTGCATCGCCCACGGCATTCTATAATATCGTGGCCATACTGCCAGCACTCCCGACAGAAAGGTGTGTTTCGCCTTTTACCGGCACTCGTCGTATAGGTGGCCTAGTTTATGGCAAAAACTGCACGTGCTGCGTGCAGTCACCTGATACAAGCGACGAGCGCCGTCGTCCCTCGTGGTTTGATCCACAAGTGTGGCGTTTTGAGGGGGCGAAGGGCGACCTACCCGTTGGGTATGCGCATTTCGATGGGCGCTGCGAACCTCGGCGCGGATATGGTTTAAATCCCGGCGGAGTGAGGCCTGGAACGCTAGAAGGTCGGATATAGTGACGTGTGCAGGGGCGCGGCCTGAGCCAGACTCGTTGGGGCCGCGGGCATGGGTTTGCTTGTGGAAATAGGTTGTGCGAAAAGGCGCGTGCCTTCTGGAGGGTGTGGGTGACTGAAAAGATGACGCTGCTGGAACAGTCCTGGGTGCTGCTAACCGAGGTGATGTGTGCCGTGGGTGCCGTGTAGGCAGTGTGACGTGTTGGCTAACCGACGCGTCTTGATACGCTGGGAGCTCAGATTGCCGGTCTGAGCTTTCTATTATTGCGTCAGCCACTTTTGCTAAATAGCCCAAACTCAGATTGTGCTATTAATGCCGAGCGGGCATGTTGAGGTAGACACTTCAGAAAGTGTGGCCTAATTAGATCATCCGAGATCCTGGTCCCCGATATTGAGCATAAATGGGTCAGGAAAAGGGGTTGATGTGACGAGCTGTTAGCGGTAGAAATTAGGTTAGAATTGTGGGCTGATTCTCCATGTGATATAGAGAACCTATACAAGAGTATTGAGAGTCTTAGGGGGGTATGGGGGGGGGGGGGGGGCGGTTGATTAGGGTAAAAAGAACTTGCCCTTTTTGGAAGCGGTCATTTTATTGTGAATATATAGACGAAAGGCCGAGAGATCTTTCGACACTAATTGTGGGAGCATATTGAAATTTGTATGGAATTTCATAAACAGGTTGCGAAGGCTAGGGAAGTCGGTAGGTAGGCCTTCCTGCTGAATGGAAACGGCGACGCTGATTTTCGTCTTACCCTCATCAAATCTAATAAAAGGTCGATCTCATCGCAACTGGTGGTGGATCGGATCAGTGTAAAAAAAAGGACTATACGTCCCCAAACATAGAATGCCTCTCAGGCGCAGCGCCCCCCCCCCCCAATTCCCAAAATTTTTTTTTTTAATTTTAATTTTAATTTAAAATTTTTTTGTCTGTATTTCTTGCTTATGTTTGTACGTTTTGTTTCGTTTTTTTAAATTTTGCTTGTCAACCCCCCTATATATGTAATTTAAAAAAAAATTAATAAATAATACATGATATAAAAAGAATAAACCAAATTTTAAAAAGAAAACATATCAATTATTGTGACATGGTATAAACACACTAGTTATTGTACGCCGAAAGGTAAAAGAAAAATGATAATGTACAATTTAGAGTGCTTGCGAAGAGCCATTAAGTTAATGTACGAATGGTATTTGTAAAATAGAAGTTAACATTTCATCATCATCATCGGCACTACAACCGGGACCCGCTATTGGCCTTATTTAGCAAGGCCTGAAGCTTGTTAAATTTTCCATAATGATTTGTTTTTTCCGGACAAGGTCATTAGTCTTGCGCCAGAAAGTTAACATTTAGTCTTAAGTAAAATCTGTAATTGAAATGTTAAATAAATGTGGAGATCAAAAAAAAGAAAAACGGCGGAATTTGATATCGTAATCCTAATCGAGGCTCTAGTTGACTCGTCAACTGATTTGATTCGTCGTTGCGCAGGATACGATCTACATTTAAGATTTCAGTCTAAGGATGAAGTCGGCGTCTTTACCCAATCACCTGCTGGAAAACTTCTTGGATTGAACAAACCCCAAAGAAGGGAATACGCTTCTTTTACAAAGTTACCGACCGAGAGCATTACTATCTTTGTTATCCAAGTTGATGGAAAAGGTTACCAATGCCGAATTGATAAAATACTTGGAACGCAACTAAATGATCCCCAAGTAGCGGGCGATCCAGGGGAGATATTTTGACCTTTTTAAAGGCATTTGAACATCCGCAATTGAAAAACATGGTGAATTGCTAGAGATCGCATTACATATCTCCAAGGTTTTTGACCGTATTCGGTCCGGTGCGGTACTAAGTAAGTTTCGTTCATACGGACTTTCCCAATGACGTTGGGATTGGATGAAGAGTTTCATCGAGAATCAATCAATTCGGCATGGGAAGAAAAGGATTGGAGAGGGTGGATCTAAATCTGACACCGTAGGTTCGATCGTTAACATAGGAACAAATCCACTTAATCAGTAGGGGTTCGAAGCCAAGGGAGGATAGCATAAAGAGGATGAGGTTGTGTGAAATTTGGTCGAACGCTTTGCTTAAATCGGTTGTGATTATATCGACTTCGTTGCCGTTCTCTAAGGCACGGAGAGCGTGGGATGAAAATTCAATTAGATTGGTGGTGGTCGGCCTACCCGTAAGGAAACCGTGCTGGTTGGGTGAGATGATGGATTTGCAGCGAAAATATAACGCGTTGTAAAGAATGCCTTCGAACAGTTTTGAAATAAGTGACAGTTCGGTGATGGGACGACAGTTACTAATATCTTTTTTAGGACCCTTCTTATGTGTGGGGGTGACAAAAGAGGATTTCCAAATATTTGGGAAGACACCTTGTGCACGGGATAGATTGAATATCTTTAAAAGCGGGAGAGAAAAAGAAGAGGAACATTTTTTTAAAAGGACAGCCGGAAGTCCATTAGGTCCAGGGCTAAACTGGTCTTTAAGCAAGTTTAATTTTTTTTCAACTAGGTGATGCTGGATAATTTGAGAGATGAAGGGGCCAAGGGAGAATTCGGGCAGGTCTTTGAACTAAGAGCGGTTAGGCTCGCAAGAGTTGTCCGTGAAGGATTTTTTAAAGAAAAGCGAAAATATTGGCAGTAGTTTGTGGGTCGGTTGAAGTAATCGTGTCATGGGAAAGGGAGTTGGGATAGGCGTCAGATTTACGTTTATAGTTAATAAAGTGGAAAAAAAGATTTGGGGTCATTTATCAGGTTGTTTTGCGTTTTTGTGAGATCATTGTAGTAAAGAGAGTTTATAAAAGGAACCGAGAAAGCTGGAGTAGTCCAGGGAAAAGCGTGTTCTTAGGAAAGTGTTCCACAAATTATTCCTCTTGTTCCGAAGAGTACGGAGTTTGCGGTTGAACAATGGAGGCGATGATACCGGCGTCCTATGTCGAGAATAGGGGACATATAGGGAAATGCCATTGTATATTTCCTTATAGAGAACGGCAGTAGCTTCTTCTACCTCTAGGTGATCAAAGCGAAATGCGATTCTTCTAAGATGCTCATTTATTAGGCGAAAGTTCGCTTTACGGAAGTTGTATGAAAAGTTGACGTGGGTTGGTGAGGTTTGGAATAAGCGGTCACGATAAAGGGATACGAGAAGCGGGGGGTGGTAATTGTCGATGGTGGAAAGAGCGTGAGGACTAATGGCAACTGAGGAATTATAGGGGCCCGTTGTAAACACAAGCTCAAGTTGCCTCTTCATATGATTTGGCACATTACTTATTTGACGGAGGCTTGAGTCGGTGAGACCGTCTATAAAAAGACATTCTTTGGTACTTGTGGGGTTTGAGATGTAAAAGGATTGATGGTCTGACAACGTACATTGGAGATGAAAGAGGTTAAAATCACCAAGAACGAGTATATCGTCTTGGGAAGTACTAAACTCGGTTAGGTGATCAACCGCTGCTATTGCCAGTTCGTATGACACGATCGGTTGCGAAGGAGGTATATAGAAACATATAATGTATAACGACTTTGGGCGTTGGTCAATTTTTATTGCGACATAGTAAAGATTGGGAGAAGAAGAGATGGCAATAAGAGATGAGGCGAGCTTATTTTGGATGGGATATGACATATACCATCGTCATGACGAAAAACGGTAAAGGCGGAAGGGAAAGGTTCTTGACTGTGAATACTGGGGATAAGGTTGATTTCGGTTAGCGCGTATATATCGAAAGGGATGATATGAGCATTTTGCAAAATCGATTGTGTTTTAGAGCGGAGACCTCTGTCATTTTGATGGTAGAGGGTTAAGGGGAGAGTGTGGGGTTCGAAGTTCGGATGTCGTCGTACGACAAGTATTCACTTTAATCCCCGACACTTACGCGATCAAAATTGTTCACCAGAGAAATTGAGCACCAAAAGGAAAGATAAGTAATGAAACGCACTGTTGTGTAGTTCAATTGTTTTTAGAATTTCTTTTATTTGCTAATATATCCTTTTCTTTATTTTCGCTTAAACTATATTTTTCTCTAATTATTCACATGTAATTTTTTGTAGTTCAGCAACAATACGATTATTCAGCCGAGAATATTTTTCTCGTTGTTCTATAAGCAACGAATTTAAATAGCAAATTTCGCGTTTCGATTTAGCTAGTGCACTATGAAGTTCCTGATTATTAACTATTAACTCACGACAGATTTCACGATTCGCGGCGGCGTGACCTCCGACGGTAGGGGTTAACAAGCGACTGACTTCATAAGGGGTGAAATTCGGTGTTCTGTTTTATTGAACACAGGACAACCAAAAGAGATCACGCCTCTGCCCTCTCATTGTCACGCCCGTCGAAGTGGTGAACTTCGGTAAATTGATAATCGACGAACGTGGGAGAATGAGAGAACAGAAACACGATGTACTGTGATCTCGGGGGGGATTTGGTTGTGTGTGCTGGTATCAAATGCAGTTTCTGAGAATGACCTTCTGCCCTAGTGTTACGGCTGTGGTGATCTCAGAGAGCATTGAACCGTATGGAAACAGAATTATGAAGGAGATGAAAATGTTTTGTGCGCTATTCACCTGGAAAATGCGATCGTTGATCCCAAGCGAATGGATGATCTGAAGAAAAGCCGAAGTGACGCCAAATTGGCTAGGGTAATTTATCATGAAAACTAATTAGATATTTTGATAAATTCCCCAGCGGTTTCGCTATGATGCGACGGCGTCGTTTGCTTCGACTTGTTGTTGCTAACTTATATGATGTGATTTCCGATGGAAATCTCATGGGCTAGCAAAAATGGAGTTGCCGTATGGCAAAAAGGTATCTGGACTCAATTATGCATTATCTGCATAGAAGAATGAATTCAGCTATGCGTCCATTTGGAAAACATGGTATTTCAAGTGAATAGCATGGACGGTAGAAAAGGGGTTGATGTGGCGCGCTGTTAGCGGTCGAAATTAGGTTAAGATTGTGGGCTGGTTCTCCACGTGATATAGAGCACCCCTACAGTACTCCCCCCCAGTGACGTAGTCACGAAAGAAAGGTAGGGGCGCGAGGGAGTTTGGAGTGGAAGGTTGAAGGAGAGCCGTGTATTTAGAATCTGGGTGGTGGCTGGGCTTGGGTCAGTATAGGAAGTGGACCTAGTTGATACCGCGTGTGTTGCCGACAGGGAAAAGGGGATTTCGGTGCGGTCCACTGGCCTGTTGTGGTTTGCATGGACCAACAGGTAAAACGTCCGAGTAGGTCCTGGCCTATTGGTAGCTCGCTCGCATCTGCAGTGACGAAGTTGCGGGATGGAGGAGCTTCACGCCCAGTGTTAATTTTTCTCCGCAGCGACGGGGTGCCGTGTGCGGGATGCAGCAGAACTGTGTCTAGGGTCGGCATTTTTCGTCCATACGTTGGTATGGAGAGCTGTTTGCCGCCCTTGGTAGACGTGTGGTTTTGTGGTCGCTGGCGTTGATGTACAGTCTTGGCCTTCCGAGTTTCTGTTGGAGTCGTTGTCACCGGGAGATTACTTGTTTTGCCCCGACTCACCCTGTCGTCGCATTTGTTCCGTGTGTGACCCGTACGGCCACACAACTCGCAGCAACTCCGAATGGTATACACTCGGGGGTTTGATGTTGCTGGAGGCGGGGAGGCAGAGGGTTGGTGTGGTCCCGGATGTGTTCTATTCTGGGACTCCCTCCACTGGCGCGGTGGCCTGTTCTATGGTGGTGTGGTGCATCGCCCACGGCATTCTATAATATCGTGGCCATACTGCCAGCACTCCCGACAGAAAGGTGTGTTTCGCCTTTTACCGGCACTCGTCGTATAGGTGGCCTAGTTTATGGCAAAAACTGCACGTGCTGCGTGCAGTCACCTGATACAAGCGACGAGCGCCGTCGTCCCTCGTGGTTTGATCCACAAGTGTGGCGTTTTGAGGGGGCGAAGGGCGACCTACCCGTTGGGTATGCGCATTTCGATGGGCGCTGCGAACCTCGGCGCGGATATGGTTTAAATCCCGGCGGAGTGAGGCCTGGAACGCTAGAAGGTCGGATATAGTGACGTGTGCAGGGGCGCGGCCTGAGCCAGACTCGTTGGGGCCGCGGGCATGGGTTTGCTTGTGGAAATAGGTTGTGCGAAAAGGCGCGTGCCTTCTGGAGGGTGTGGGTGACTGAAAAGATGACGCTGCTGGAACAGTCCTGGGTGCTGCTAACCGAGGTGATGTGTGCCGTGGGTGCCGTGTAGGCAGTGTGACGTGTTGGCTAACCGACGCGTCTTGATACGCTGGGAGCTCAGACTGCCGGTCTGAGCTTTCTATTATTGCGTCAGCCACTTTTGCTAAATAGCCCAAACTCAGATTGTGCTATTAATGCCGAGCGGGCATGTTGAGGTAGACACTTCAGAAAGTGTGGCCTAATTAGATCATCCGAGATCCTGGTCCCCGATATTGAGCATAAATGGGTCAGGAAAAGGGGTTGATGTGACGAGCTGTTAGCGGTAGAAATTAGGTTAGAATTGTGGGCTGATTCTCCATGTGATATAGAGAACCTATACAAGAGTATTGAGAGTCTTAGGGGGGTATGGGGGGGGGGGGGCGGTTGATTAGGGTAAAAAGAACTTGCCCTTTTTGGAAGCGGTCATTTTATTGTGAATATATAGACGAAAGGCCGAGAGATCTTTCGACACTAATTGTGGGAGCATATTGAAATTTGTATGGAATTTCATAAACAGGTTGCGAAGGTTAGGGAAGTCGGTAGGTAGGCCTTCCTGCTGAATGGAAACGGCGACGCTGATTTTCGTCTTACCCTCATCAAATCTAATAAAAGGTCGATCTCATCGCAACTGGTGGTGGATCGGATCAGTGTAAAAAAAAGGACTATACGTCCCCAAACATAGAATGCCTCTCAGGCGCAGCGCCCCCCCCCCCCAATTCCCAAAATTTTTTTTTTTAATTTTAATTTTAATTTAAAATTTTTTTGTTTGTATTTCTTGCTTATGTTTGTACGTTTTGTTTCGTTTTTTTAAATTTTGCTTGTCAACCCCCCTATATATGCAATTTAAAAAAAAATTAATAAATAATACATGATATAAAAAGAATAAACCAAATTTTAAAAAGAAAACATATCAATTATTGTGACATGGTATAAACACACTAGTTATTGTACGCCGAAAGGTAAAAGAAAAATGATAATGTATAATTTAGAGTGCTTGCGAAGAGCCAGTAAGTTAATGTACGAATGGTATTTGTAAAATAGAAGTTAACATTTCATCATCATCATCGGCACTACAACCGGGAACCGCTATTGGCCTTATTTAGCAAGGCCTGAGGCTTGTTAAATTGTCCATAATGATTTGTTTTTTCCGGACAAGGTCATTAGTCTTGCGCCAGAAAGTTAACATTTAGTCTTAAGTAAAATCTGTAATTGAAATGTTAAATAAATGTGGAGATCAAAAAAAAAGAAAAACGGCGGAATTTGATATCGTAATCCTAATCGAGGCTCTAGTTGACTCGTCAACTGATTTGATTCGTCGTTGCGCAGGATACGATCTACATTTAAGATTTCATTTTAAGGATGAAGTCTGCGTCTTTACCCAATCACCTGCTGGAAAACTTCTTGGATTGAACAAACCCCAAAGAACGGAATACGCTTCTTTTACAAAGTTACCGACCGAGAGCATTACTATCTTTGTTATCCAAGTTGATGGAAAAGGTTACCAATGCCGAATTGATAAAATACTTGGAACGCAACTAAATGATCCCCAAGTAGCGGGCGATCCAGGGGAGATATTTTGACCTTTTTAAAGGCATTTGAACATCCGGAATTGAAAAACATGGTGAATTGCTAGAGATCGCATTACATATCTCCAAGGTTTTTGACCGTATTCGGTCCGGTGCGGTACTAAGAAAGTTTCGTTCATACGGACTTTCCCAATGACGTTGGGATTGGATGAAGAGTTTCATCGAGAATCAATCAATTCGGGTTGTTGTACATGGCGTGTCTTCGGGTTCGTATTCTACTGATTTCGGGGTGCCTGAGCGTTCTATTTTGGCTCCAAATTAATTGAAAGCAGCACTAACCTATAAACAGTGGTCACCTGAGAATAAATATTGAAACCCGATGCTATTTTTTAGAACTACTAGCAACCAACTTTCAATGTAGAACAATCAACAAATTGTGGTGCTATTATGCCCGCTACAAATTATCTCTACAATTTGTAGTCATCATCATTTAACTGCATGACACTGTAATACCCAACAAGAAAAGGATTCTATCTGATGAACTCTCTGATGAAGGAAAATCTCCATTACAAATTGTCGGCAATATTTTAAATCGCTAGACACCCTTTTATAGAACGGACGAACTTTATGAAGCGATAAGTTTTAACTCCTAAACACAAGCATTGCAATCAGCCTCATTACCCGTTACGTTATCCTCGTTGGTCTTTCTTAACTGATTCTACATTTATTTTCTCTTATCCTGGAAAGTACCCCATAAGAAATGTCCCCGATAACGAGGACAAAGTACAAGGATATAAATAGAACTTCCCCACTCGATTGAGACCAAAGAAAGGGTTGTTTTATCCTTATCCGCATACAAAAAGAAATTCCACCAATCTGTAGAAAATTATCCTTGCAAATAAATTCGCACTACAATTTAGTAACATTCATTCGATGAATTGCTCTATTCCTCTCCGATACGATCTAAACACACATTTTCGGATTTTGCATTTAGGAAAATAAATTACAAAATACTTTTACAATGTCCTTAAAAGAAAGTGGCAAGGAAAAGGAAGAAAGAGAAAAAAAAAAGAACAAAAGAAGTTCAACTCAAGCCCTATCTACGGGACTTATCCTTGCAAATGCTATTGAGGTAATGTTTAAGTCCTTTCAGATGCCACACGAATCAAACACCTTCAGTAATACCAAGTCTTTGAGACTGTCAACTGGGGAAGTCCTTTTTTCGGCCCGAGAGAAATGCAAATAAAAACGAATGAGAATAAAAAGCCGGTCCCATGGGCAAAATCAGGATGTCATCCATTTCAATAGGAAGTGAACAACGCACGGATGATTAAATGTCAGTACTGTCACTTAAGATTCCCACGCAAAGCGGCAAAAAGTGCCAAGACACGAATCAACGGCGAAAACAAAGATCTCAAAAAAGGCAAAAGAAAAAATAGAAAAAAACCTCTGAATGGAAAAGAACAAACCCCCACTTAATCCAATGGAATGAGGAGGAGCACTGGATTGGTTATGAGATGCAAATACTCCCCTCACAACCATTGACACAGCAATCCTCGGTAAAAGGACACGTTTAACCAATTTGTTTAAAATGTGATGTCATTATCCATCCTTCTTGAGGGTACAGTGGCGAAATGTAAATTTTTTCTTTTCGTATTTCTTCCTATATTATCACGTACGTATTTGCATTTGACACTTAGTCGGTACGGAGGTCTGTTGAGCTTCAATTCCATGGAGACTTCCAGGTGTCGGTGTCTTATCAGTGGGAGTGGATTTGGGGCTGATAAAGTTCTGAAACTCAACACACCATTGAAGAAGATTCATATCGGTGACAATTGTTCGTAAGTTAACGACGAACTGGCGGCAAATTTTTTTTTTTTTTTTGGGGCGAAGCGATGTTGCTCTCTGCTGTTCCGGCAATCAGCATCTTTAACGAGCGTTTTGTAGTCCTGTACATCACTCTTGTATACATTTATATCAAGTTGGGGAAAAATTCGGAGTTTCTTAGTACGATTTAAAAAAAATCTTTTTATTTAAAATCAGTTTAATTTGTCCATTCTTTTCGACAGCTTTCTGCCAGTTTTCGACCGGAATCATTGTCCCTTTTTTGTAGAATTGCGGGGTTTTATTCTCGAACAAACTGACGAAATTTTTGTAAGTTGTGTATGTGCATTATAAAGAAGTTGGTGCACAATCGACTTAAGTTCCATTACAACACCGTAGTATAGGATCATTTTCTCTACATATTTTTCTATGGAAAGGCGAATAGCGCTGGATCAGAGATTGGGCAGTTAATTTGTATCTATTCAACAGTGTGTGAAAGACGTTCGAAGAGTCTCGCTGTCGACCGTCATTTGCGGAGGGGAAAGACAACAAAGAAATTTGACGGAGGACGATATCATATAATGTCCAAGAGTTCTAATCCTTTGTCGAACCGGGTAGTGATATAAATTCCGCGAAATCTTACATCTAAGTCGTGTCCTGGACATAAAGTATTGTCGAGTTTGAGTGTTGGCTAGGACTACGATATCGGACTTCGCTATTTGTAAATGTTGGTGGGTGGCGTTTAAATTCATATTAGTGAAACCGAGTCCTCTGGTGTTACAAAATGCTGTTACCAGTTAAACAATGGTAGTGTTCTCATCGATTCTGCGAAGACAAATCATTTATCATTTCGTTTCTTATGAAACAATTTGCATGTTGTTCTGTGGGGGAGGAGGTCTTGGTGCCGGCGTACGGCACGGGTTCACTACCACCCACCGACGGAAATCACGGAAACGGCAAATAGTTGCGGGGAATAGCAAGCCAGGAAACAGTCACCAGTGGGTCAGTTTAGATCATTTGCAATTATTTCAAAGGTCCGATTGATTGGGCCATACATTGAAGTTATTCACTGACGGTCATCCACTAGAAGATCGCACTTCGGGCACGTTGCGAGCACTTGAAAACCTGATGCGAAACCGTTATCCGCAAGGAGGAAACACCACAAATGAAACACCCGCGCTTCGTTGAACTCAGTCTTTTATTTCTTCAATTTCTCATATATTCACATTCACATTCTTCAACTTACATATATGTCTAAGTTAAGATCTAACACCCACAGTAGTACATTCCGATAATCAAATAACTAAATAAAATTCTAAGTCCACCGTAGTTCTATTTCCAAAACAGTTCCCGCTTGTGTTTTAACTATGAACCGAGGTTATATCGTTTATTAAGTTTTCTTTCTTTCGATCAATACAATGGCGCGGATTTCCTACCCGACTCGGCTGCACTCGCTGGTAGTTAGGATTCGACTGTCTGTGTGTGCCCCCCGTGGCGGTTGAATCTCGACTGACTAATTACTGCCGAAGACAAGTTCGTCGCATCGTAGCAGTGGAGTCATAGCTAGAATCGACTCGCTGCCATTTACTAGGAACTTCGAAAAGAGTTGCCATGCCTGTATAGGGGACTAGTTCCGGGGAATCCTCGCCGTATAAGTTGAGTTGGATTCGTTGGTTGTGTGTACCGGGAAATTGGTTTCGGCGGCATAGCCAAGTATGATCAAGGGTCTTGATCGTTGCGATGATCGTTTCGTGGAAAGGCGACGCATCATGCTATGGGCTTGCCAGTAAGAGGGAATTGGTGTGGTTCTACATGGTTTAGGTGGAATGGGAACCGAAATGGTTTTCGGAGGAAATTGGAATTGCTTGGTTGCAGGCAAGGGATATGATTTAGATAGGGAATGAACCGAAGCAATTTCAGGGAAATGTATGCGGCTCGGTGTAGTTGATGGAGATGGTGAGTATTCCGTTGTACATTTGAATATGTGTTTATTACGGAGTATGATTTTCGGGGGAATTAGTATTGCTTGGTTGCGAGCAAGGAATGTAATTTAAATAGGAAGTTAACCGAGGTGGTTTTTGGAAAATTATATGTGGGGTGATGTACTTGAGAATTAATAAAATGATTCCCCGTCGGGGAGCGTCTGGCGCAAGACTAATGACCTTGCCCGGAAAAAAACAAATCATTACGGAAAATTTAACAAGTCTCAGGACTTGCTAAATAAGGCCAAGACCGGTTCCCGGTTGTAGTGCCGTTGTTGATGATGATGATGTAATTGAGGGAGATGAATAATATTCCGTTGTAAATTGGAATATGCATTTATTACAGCTTGGGAAATGGATTCTTGGTAAGTATGGGGATGGATGCAATTGTGGATTTGGGGACGGATGCTGTTGCATATTGGGATGTGTTTTTGCATGTTGGGAAATGGGTTACAGGTTAGGTTATGGTGACGCGCTGTTAGTGGTCAAAATTGCTTGGCATTGTGGGTTGGTTCTCCATGTGGTATAGAGAACCCCCACAGTTCCATCTGAGGTACTTTAATGGGTATTCTACGAATCTCCACAAAAGCGCAGAAATCCTCCGCGTCGGTCGCCCATCAGAAAGTGGTCATTCTTCCACGTTGTCATAGCTGCTCATAAAACCGAAACTGCTTGGGTTCCAATTTGCTGAATAAATATTAGGTGTACAAATAAGTTGCCGCCGTTTTCTATAAAAAATTAGGAATTTATTATGAAAGAACAGTACATTACGTTTTATTCAAAGTATTGTCCATTACTAGACACTACTTTTTCCCATCTTTCTGGCAGCATCCGGATACCACGTCGGAAGAAATCTTCATCTTTGAGGATATCCACGAATCGATCCATTTTAGTACCTTCATATGTTGTAAAGTGCTGCTCGGACAGACCATGGATCGATGTAAGTGATAATCAGAAGGAGTCCGCTGAATATGGCGGGTGGGGTAGGACTTCTCAATGAAGTGTTTCCAAATAGTTTTACACCGGCACCGGAACATGCGAACGAGCATTATCATGGAGAAGAATAATTTGGTCATGTCTGCAGTAGTAATAGGCGCGTTTTTCATTGAGTGCTCGGTTCAATCTCATTGATTGTGTTCGGTAGACAACGCCAGTGATGGTTTCACTCGGTTGCAGCAATTCATAATACACGATACCAATCTGATCAAACCAAATACACAGTATGAGTTTTTTCCCATGAATATTCGGTTTTGCTGTCCATGTTGAAGCATGCCAGGTGGTCCTCATGATTTTCTCTTCTTTGGGTTGTCGTAGTGGATCCATTTTTCATTCCCATCATCATCATCGGCATTACAACCGGGATCCAGTCTTGGCCTCATTTAGCAAGTTAAATTTTCCATAATACTTTGTTTTTCCGGGCAAGGTTATTAGCCTTGCGCCATACTCCCAATGACTATACGATGCCAACAAAAACTATTCTTTCTGCCTGGCTAGCAGCATTTCACTTATGCAAAGTCGGCGTTCAACGTCGCTCGGCTTTACTTCGTATGGAACCCAATTTCCTTGTTTTTGAATCATCCCTTACGATTTTAAACGATGTGAAATTGCTTGTTGAGTTACATCTAATGTACGTGCAAGTTCTTTTTACGTTTGGGATGGATCTTCCTCCAACATTGCTTCCAATTCCTTGTCTTTGTACACTTTCGGCCTTCCACTTCGTTCTTTGTCTTCCGCGTCAAACTCACCGTTTTTAAACTTTTGAAACCACTCACGACAACTTCTCTTACTCAAAGCAGCCTCACCACATGCTTCTACAAGCAATCGGTGCGCCTCCGCGGCAGATTTCTTAAAATTAAAAAAGTAAATCAAAACTTCCCGCAAATGACGCTTATTAGGCACAAAACTAAACATTTTTAAACGAAAAAAATTATTTAAAGCTGATACAAAGTCAGACAGGCTAGCGAGGACGAACACACAAAGATCTACCACCCCTAATCCAGGGCGTTACGCGTCACCGTGCCCATTGGATGGTTTGCAGCCAGGGGTATACCGCCTGTATTATAACGGGGCCTCTCTGATACCAGGTCGAATCAGAGCAGTAAGCAGACCTTACCATATCAAAGAGGGGCTCTGATGTGGCGGACTATTTGAAACCCCAAGACTCGTGGGATCAAAAATGAACAATCAATATACAAAAAACAATCCCACGAAATACCTGATAGGCGTAGGTGTGATGAGCCGACATAACCATAAGGGAACAAATCATCAAGAAAACACCGACTCGGCAAAAAGAAGACGTAGGGAAAAACGGAAAAAGCGGGATATACGCGTCGGCACGTGGAATGTCCGAACGTTATGTAAACCGGGCGCGATACAGACGGTCGTAAAAAACGCGAAACAATATAAGATGGACATCGTCGCGCTTCAGGAAGTCCGACTCCCAGATCAAGTAATCGAAACCAACGGGTTTACACTGGCGTGTGGAGGTACCGATACACATAACCTAGGAACCGGCTTCATCATAAGCAAGAAGATTACGCCCCATGTAAAAGATGTGACATTTATTAATGACCGAATGTCGATGCTAAAAATACAGGGCCCATGGTAGAATTATATATTTATAAACGTACACGCCCCAACAGAATCTACCGACGAAGAAACGAAGGACACATTCTATGAGACCCTAGTGGAAATATTTGATGGGATCTCATCATTCAATGTTAAAATCCTCCTCGGGGACCTCAACGCGAAAATAGGAAAGGAAGATAGCTTACAACCAACTATAGGTAAAGAAAACCTACACGACGTTTAAAATGATAATAGAATTCGAATTATGCAAGCGCATTAGCACCTTAAGTGCTTTACGCATCTAGGATATCAAATTTATAACCTAAAAGTCCCTGTAAAAGAAAACTTACCTTCATGCATCCCTTCGCATACAAATTCTCTGTAAGAATTTCTTTCTACCTTTTCAAGAACCCCCGGCAAATTTCAACTTTCCCACACCTGCACCGCAATCTCCACCCAGCATACCTGAAACATTTCCTTTTACAAGGACATTTGATGCATACAACGCTTTATCTAAAATTCCTAGAAATAATCCTTTAAAGTGGATATGCCATCATGAATCCCAAGCCAGTCGGCACCCTTTGTCCGTGTTAAAACCGTATGTCGGACAGCTTGTTTTTACAGCTGCAATAAACCGACCCGCGATTCGTTTGAACAATCGACAAACAATCACCGCATCTTAGGCATTATCAACGAAACCAAATTTTCTAGCATTTCCTAATGCAAACACGAACCCGGTTTCTACTGCAGACAGAGATGCCATAAACATCCAAGTTGCTTTTAACACCATTTCCCGGATGGCTAGCGGTTTATTTATTCAACTGCAATGCACATTTTCCCTTTCCTTGTTTCAGGTTAATTCACATGGCATTGTGTATGAAAAAAACCAATGTGATCTTCACTCACACATACACATACATTGCCAAGTCTCTCTTCCTTGTTTTCACCACGGGAGAAACACTTTCTTTCTAGGGAAAACTCACCCCAAAACGATTAAATATCGTTGAGTCGTTTTCCATCCACTGACCGCCAAGGTCACGCGATCTCCCGCTCACCGGTACGCACGGTGACGCGACTATAGTCGAGTCGTAGAGTTAAATCCTCGAGTGATAAATAAATATTTGTTATGTTTCTGTATAAACGGTAGTTATTTTCGTGAAGAAAGTTAAGACTCAACCTTCTTAATTCAAATTTCATGTTTGTAAGTACTTTCGTGAAGTGGTGAACGTATGACAACTAGTAGGCGTGTTGGCAATCGTGTTAAAGTTAACGAAGGATTTATAAATAAAATTTATTGACAACTAACAATATCCTCTGCGTTCTTATTTCTGGCGACTAGTACCTGTGTGTGTTTTGTGTTTCGTGCCTTGGTGACGATTTCTCGTGAACAATTTGCGGCTGAACGTTCGATGAACTTATCGTGACGTCGGTGAGGGCGAAGTAGAACCCTGTACCGTATGCCGGCACCATACTTCGTCCCCCACAATCAGAGACACAATCAAACAAACAGCCCAAAAGATATTAGAATTTAAGAAAACAATTAAGTCCAAACCTTGGTCTGACGATGAGTGCACGACGAAGATCGAAGAACGTAAACGCATCAGAGTGATCCACTTAGAAAGATATGATGAAGTCAACGCAGAAAGATACGCAACGATTCGGAAAGAGACAATGAGACTTTTCAAACGCAAAAAAACTCGAATGGGAGAAGACTCGGATCGAAAAAATCCTAGAAAATTCCAGAGCAAAGAATATCAGAGGTATGTATGCCGGCATAAATTCAATTAGAAATGGCCACCGAGGGAGAGCCAAAATAATCCGAGAGACAAACGGCTGTCTGGTGACAGAAACAAAAAATATCGTGACAAGATGGAAGCAGTACTTTGAAAACCTGCTCAATGTGCGCACCCATCAACCACCAATAAACGCACCAGACGTACATACAGCCGAGCCTCAAATCCCAGAATCCTCTTTCAACGAAGTTGTAGACGCAATAAATCGATTGAAAAACAACAAGGCCCCCGGAGTCGACTGCATACCGGCAGAGCTTATGAAGCATGGAGGAGAAGCAACCGCTCGAAAGATCCACCAACTCGTCAAAACAATATGGGATAAGGAAGTCACTCCGGAAGAATGGAAAACCTAAATAGTCATCCCCATTTTCAAAAAAGGCGACAGACCTGACTGCGAAAACTACAGAGGAATATCATTGCTCCAAACCACATACAAAATACTAACAAATGTCATACTGGCGAGAATCACACAGAATACGCAGAAGAAATACTGGCAGACTACAAGTGCGAATTCCGTAGGAACCTGTCAACAAGCGACCAAATGTTCACAATAAGGCAACTGCTGGAAAAGAAGTGGGAATACGGAGAGACGGTTCACCAAAGCGTTCGACTCAGTCGCAGGGCAAAGACTCTACCATATTGTAGTTGAGCTGGGAATCCCACAAAAATATGCCGCCCTCATTCAAATCTGCATGAACGAAAACAAAGGGCGTGTTAGAATAGAAAACCACTTCTCAGGATCATTTGAAATCCGGGACGGACTAAAACAAGGGGCAAGCGGCAGAAGAGGTTTGCCTAGAAATAAATGAAGAAAAAAAAAACATGATTACGACGAGAGCAGTTGGACCTCAGAGAACACATATAAACGTCAGAGGCAAGATATTTGAAAAAGTTAAAGAATTTAAATACCTGGGAACAATACTGACGGCCAGTAACGAAATGTCGATGGAAATTAACAAAAGACTACACTCCGGCAACGCTAGTTGGCATGCAGTCAGTAAACTGCTGAAATCCAAACTGCTATCACGGAATATAAAGCTCCGTGTCTATAGAAGCATAATCAAGCCGGTTGTTCTATACGGATACGAAACATGGGGTCTCACAAAACGGGAGGAAAACGAATTCCGCGTATTCGAGAATAAAGTCCTAAGGTGTATCCTTGGCGGCAAATATGACGAGGGGGCAGGACAATGGAGGAAACTCCACAACCACGAATTGGAAGAGCTATACCGCAAACCTACAATAGTGAGAGTAATCAAGTCGCGAAGATTAAGATGGGCCGGACATGTGGCGCGAATGGGTAGACCAACGGGAAAGAGACCGACATGGCGGCCGCGACGGAGATGGGAGGACAATGTTAGGTTAGACCTCGAGGAGATCGGATCAGATGGTCGAACGTGGAAGGAGGGCGCACAGGACAGGGAACGATGGCGGGGTCGAGTCGACTAGATCGTGAACTTCCGGGTTCCTACAGACCAATAAATAGTATGTAACAGTTTTCAGTATAAGAGTTTGCAACAAAATAGTTCTGAGAATAAGAGTTTGCGGTATGGGCATTTGTTGTATGAATTTACAATATAAGAGTTTGCAGTTTACGATTTCACAGTATAAGAGCCTGTGGCTCAAGAGTTTTCAGCAGTTTCTAGTAAAAGAGTCGCCAGTGTGAGTCACCAGAATAAGAGTCGCCATTATAAGAGTATAAAAGTCGCCAGTATACGAGTCGACAATATAAGATTCACCCGTATATGAGTCACCAGTATAAGAGTCGCCAGTATAAGAGTCACCGCTATATGAGTTTGCAGTATTCAGGTTTACGGTATAAGAGTTACGAGTATACGGGAGTATGGCCCCCGCGGGGTATAATACCAAACAATTATGACAGTTGCGCTTTAACATATACGGTCAATAACAGTATAATTATAATATCAGTGACACATACGGATCAGCCGGCCCTTGGCAACCGTCGGTGTACGTCGCTAGCTGAAAGAAAAAAAATGTTGGGTGCCCAAACAAAAAATCGACTTTGTATGTTTTTTTCATAAGCAAGTAAGTGTTATAACAATGTTTAGTACAAGGGTGGATAATATAAACGTGAATTGTATAAGAATAAATAGTATAAGAGTAAATAAATTGTATAAGGCTGAATAGTATAAGATTGGAAAGTAAACGAGTTAATGGTGAAAACGTCAATGATATACGAATTAATAGTACAAGAGTAAATAGGAAAAAGGTGTACAGTATAAGAGTGTATGGTCTAAGGGGGAATAGTATATGGGTGGGGTAGTATGAGTGTTATTGATCTGCGGACGGCGCCTTTCCAAAGCGACGCCTCAGCTTCCTCGTCTCTTTGTGGACAGTAATTCGGGTGCCACCCGGCCAAACGATTTATTTTATTCTTCTTTCTCTGCTCCTATAGTTATTTAATCGCCTTTATTATTGTTTCGTTTAATCAAATTACATCAAATGGATTGATTGAAGAACTGTAAACTCTGTTATTGATCTCCTTACGAACGTTATGGCGAGGAGTTCCTGTGGCAACTCACGCTGGTCTACCGATGCGCCCGCCTTATATAGGTCCGTAGCCGTCGTCTTGTTCACTCGTTTCCTAGGTGCCGTTTTCTTTGGTGGCTTCCTGGAATCAGCGAGCCGCTGATCGTTGTCGTGGCGTTTCTAGCAGATACACACGGCCAATAGTGAAGAATAACACCACCAAAAGCACATCCATTGAGCCGTATACCATAGCAATAATATAGCATTTCCACATCAGTCGAATGTACTTGCGTTTAGAAATCGAATTCGTACACGCGGTGGTGGCCTGATGCGTTGAGCTTTGGTTCTATATTTTAGTGATTCTAACCATGATAGCGTCGGTTCGAATCACATGCTCTTCACTATAGTCGCAAACGCTATATTGTTTTGCAGGAACTTGTGTACCGGCGCTTGTCTGGCCTTTTCTGGGAATTCGCGTCGACGTGATGCATCGCCAATAATAAGAGTGGACATTATAAGGGTGAATTGAATACGAGCTATCTTGTGGTGTGTAACAGTAAACAAAAGTATAATATTGCGGGGTATAACAGTCAAGGTAAGGGGTTTTACAAAAGGGTATATTAGTATACGGGTGAATAGTATACGAGTAAATAACATACGAGTAAATGGTGTGACGGGGAATAGTATAAGAGTGAACATTATAAGGGTGAATAGTATAAAAGTAAATAGTAAAAGACTGAATCGCATAACCTTATGGGGTATGACAGTAAATTCAAAGGGTTTTATAAACGGGTATTAGTATAAGGGTGAGTTGTATGAGAGTAAATGGCGTGAGAGGGAATAGTATAAGAGTGAACATTATAAGGGTGAATAGCGTACGAGCAAATAGTAAAAGATTTAATGGTATAACCTTGTGGGGTATAACCGTAAACTTAAAGGGTTTTACAAACGGGTATATTAATATAAGGGTGAATTGTATAAAAGTAAATGGTGTGAGAATGAATAGTATAAGAGTGCACTAATCAGCTCAGATTTTGTAGGTTTACATCAATTATACAACCAATTCGTTTGCGGCCTTTAGCAATCAAAGATATTGAATGAAAAAAAAATAGTATAAGAGTAAATAGTAAAAGATTGAATCGCATAACCTTATGGGGTATGACAGTAAATTCAAAGGGTTTTATAAACGGGTATTAGTATAAGGGTGAATTGTATGAGAGTAAATGGCGTGAGAGGGAATAGTATAAGAGTGAACATTATAAGGGTGAATAGCGTACGAGCAAATAGTAAAAGATTTAATGGTATAACCTTGTGGGGTATAACCGTGAACTTAAAGGGTTTTACAAACGGGTATATTAATATAAGGGTGAATTGTATAAAAGTAAATGGTGTGAGAATGAATAGTATAAGAGTGCACTAATCAGCTCAGATTTTGTAGGTTTACATCAATTATACAACCAATTCGTTTGCGGCCTTTAGCAATTAAAGATATCGAATGAAAAAAAAATAGTATAAGAGTAAATAGTAAAAGATTGGATCGCATAACCTTATGGGGTATGACAGTAATTCAAAGGGTTTTATAAGCATGTATATTTGTGTAAGGGTGAATTGTATGAGAGTAAATGGTGTGAGAGGGAATAGTATAAGAGTGCACATTATAAGGGTGAATAGCATACGAGTAAATAGTAAAAGATTGAATGGCATAACCTTGTGGGGTATAACAGTAAACTTAAATGGTTTTATAAAAGGGTATATTAGTGTAATGATGAATAATATACGGGCGAATAGTACAAGAGTGAATAGTACCACAGTACATAGTATAATGGGGAGTAGTATAGAGGGTTTTATAAAGGATTTAAGGCCTTTTATCAACTGATTACATAAACACCAAGAAGATCCTGAATACTATAAAAAAGCTTTGTGGTTTGGTGAGCCCGCCTGTATGAAAGATGGATACACAAACCTGCACAACCTTCACAGTTGCCATTGGGAGAACTGACATGAAATCAGAGAACATCGATCACAGTGGAAATTTAAAATGAAAAATTCACCGCCTTTACATACAAATAACAATATATATTTCCTTATTCCTCATATGATCTAATAGTGTAGCACCTTTCTGCAATCTTCATTACTTCTTAATGTTTTTAAATTAATTTGCCGTCATAGTCCGATAATTGTTTTATTCACCGCAGTAGCTCAATGTTGATCGATGACAATTTGTCAATGTTAAAGTTAAGAAATATTTTCTTTTTCTTCACAAGAATTTTAGGTAAAGTTAAAATAGTTATTTTCCATTCGATGAGATCGTTTTTCAAGACTTTTTTACTATAAGAAATACTCCCACATATCTCATAATCTAGCCAGCAAATTTTCTACGTCGAAGTGTGGATTTTCCGAAATTTAGAACAAACTCAAATGACACAAAAACGGTGCGATTTTTATGGAGTCATGTTGGTTTTTCTGATGGGTTATGAGGTAGGGATTAGTTCTTTCCCTCAAACGTGGCATCCCATTTACGGGGCATCGTGCTTATAGTTCGCTCACTCTTGATGACCTATCTCCAATAAACACCCACTAAATTGAAGTTACCGACCACTTATGCGCCGCACTTCAAAAGAGGTGATCCTGTGCTCCGACCCCCCCCCCCCCCCCACCACTTCAATCTCCCCTCCGACGGCATTATAAATAAGTGAAAGCCTTTCTAATAAGGTTCAAAATGTAGTAAGTTACGAAGTTGGTCCTTATTCAATATGTAAGCAAGTTAATTCTGTTATATACGGTACTAAAACCTCCACTTAGCGACTAGGATAAGTCATTTCCTTTCTCCTGTCGTCGCTGACGCCTCTTATTGGCACACTGCTGTGACATACAAGTTATGTTGAAGTTGCTCCTTTACCGATTTTAGCAAGGCAATACAAATAGAAGCTTAGCCCCCGCCCACCCCCCCCAACAATTTTCAGTACTTTCTTCAACATCACCACGAAAAGGGTGCAAGTTACTTTACACTTACAACGTCTTATCTAATCTTAATCCTTATTTGTTTATTCATTTTTCTTTCAACCCTCCGCAGTGGGTTTGTTGGCTGCCCCGGCACGGGCAGGCATCAGAGGACTCGCAACGAATTCAGTGTGAAAATGTCGTTATGTCCTGCGTCTCCGAACAACAATGGTCTTAACGCCTGATAAGATTGTAATATTTTTTTAAATGGTTTCACAATTACTCTTGTCTTGTTTCTTTTTCTGGTTCTCTTTTCAAATGTAAATCCTCTTTAAATGCGATGCGCAAACACAAGGAGCAGTTTGGAATGATAACATCCCAGGAATTGTTGCAGCGCGCCGGGACGTACAGGGGTGTCCTTCTTTTCGTTGGTTTACAGCCTCCGATTTAAAGTGAAACTTTTGTGGCCTTTAAACGA
This sequence comes from Microdon myrmicae, assembly GCA_963931805.1. Lineage (NCBI taxonomy): Eukaryota > Metazoa > Arthropoda > Insecta > Diptera > Syrphidae > Microdon > Microdon myrmicae. The sequence continues at coordinate 115,664,232 of OZ007500.1, forward strand.
GGGGTGGTTGGCTTTAAGTTGAATTGGCTAGAACATAATGATTTCCTAATTTTATTTGTTTATTTTTTTTGTGTCTTTGGGTGGTAGATACAATTTGTTGTTGTGGTGGCAATCGTTACACATTCACGAGGGGAGGTAGTGAGCGTGTCGAAATTTTTATTCATTTTTTTTCAATGGTTTTATTGTTACTTTGGTTTTTTTTTTTAACGAAATTACGAATCGATAAATCAAACTTCAATTCGTTCGGGTTGACCATTTGAAATGAAAAATGTAATTTTTACGAGACTTGAGGAATTTGATGGGCGCTGTGGTGACCTTCGGTGCGTAGGACATGTGCATTAGTGTGAGAAATGTCGATGGTGATGAATAACATACAATGGTTTGGGGTGGTGAAAGGTTCAGAGGGAAGCTTTTATTTCAATTGGTGCACAAGTAATATTTTTAAAAAGCACCTGTGGGTGTGAGGAATGTATTGGGCGCAAAGGACGTATAATGATACATTTGAAGCTGTTTGTAACGGTGGTTGAATCTGGTTGAATTGGAACGCTCGAGATTGCAGAGAATCATATTTTACATTTTGCGGCCAGTGCAGGAGCAATGACTCCGAAATTTATTTAAGGTTCTGAAACATTTTGTACTACATTGGGACGAATAACCAATGACAAGATGGGGAAAAGTTCAACTGATGACTCGGCGGGATTATGGCACTTGGACAATAAGCTATTTATTCTCGAAAAATCGTGGCAATTTGTGAATCCTACATGAGCTGTTTTAACACCTTTTTTACATCGAAAAAATCAATAAGCCGAATAAATTATTACAAAACGAGGAACTTCTAGTGCACCCAGTTTCGTTTATAAAGATTTCGTAGCATGCTGAAGAGGAATCGGGTGACATAGGGATTAGAGGGCCTACGGGCTTAGGTAGGTTTGGCGATTTCAAAAATTTGTTTTATTAAATAGTGCAATATGTGGAGGGGGGGGGGGGGGGGGGGCATACAGGAAAAAGTCTCTGATTGCCAGGACGATCCTCGTCCCTGTTCAATGCAAGTTGACATGCAGTCTCCACGTGACACCTCTGTAGGAAGAGAAGAATTATACGAGGACGTCAAACAGGCCCTCAATGCCTGCCCAAGATACGATGTAAAAATTGGTGGTTTGAATGCCAAAATAGATCTGGAGCCGATGTTTAGGCACTACGCAGGCTTCCATAGTTTGCAAGAGAACACTAATGATAATGGACTACGAGTCATCGTACTGGCAGTATCAAAGAACTTGGTCGTTGCGTGTACCAGGTTTCTGCGTAAAGATATCCACAAAGCCACCTGGGTATCACTTGATGGAGCCACTCGCAACCAAATTGACCACGTGTGATCGCCGCCACTTCTCGAGTCTAATGACGGTACGAACGTACCGAGGTGCCAATGTCGACTCGGATCACTATCTTGTTGGTACAGTTTTCCGAGCGCGGATTGCCTTACGGAGACGATTGCATCCGCGGATCAGATTGGGATCAACACGGCTGCGTTACGCAATGAGAATACCAGTAACACCTTTGGTTAAGCGTTGAGACTCGCCCTCGAAGAGCCAGATGGAGGGAGAGTAAGTCTTGGGGCCAGAATGCCGGGCGTAGAAGAGAAATGGACCCGCCCTAAGAATACTGCCATTAGTACTGCCAACTCCATCTTAGGCAGTAGTCGTAGAGATTGGAGCGACTGGTTTGATGATGAGTGTAAACTAGCGACTGAACGTAAGAGTGCTGCATACCGGGCAATGCAGCAGTCTCATAGGACGCGGGGACGCGAGGAGAAATGCAAAGAGCTCAGAAGATCTGAAAAAATACCTCACAGACAAAAGAAAAGTGCATGGGCAAAAAACCTTGTCTGTAAAATAGAGAAAAGTAGAGAACGAGGTCCGCACCAGGCGCGGGAGTTCTACCAAATAATCCGCAGTATGACGCGATACATACCACGCTGCCCTTACTGCAAGGATAAATGGGGTAATCTGATCACCGATGCTGAAGGCATTCTGGCGCGTTGGGAACTGCACGTCAATTAATTGCTAAATGATCAGCTCACAGAAGAATAGGAGTCCCCACCAGTGCGAAATCAAGACCAAATGTTGGCGTTACCAATCATTGAGGAAACATTAAAACCCATAAAACAGCTCAAATCAAATACAGCCCCCGGAGCTGATGGCATACCAGCTGAGCTGATCAAACAAGGAGGGACAGCGTTACATCACGCAATTCATGAGATTGTGGTACACGTATGGGAGCAAGAGGAGATGCCGGAAGATTGGCGTCGTGGTATAATTTGCCCCATACATAAGAAGGGAGATATCATACTGTGCAGCAACTATACGCGTATAACAGCATAGCCAGGGTAGTACTATATAATGCCATGAAAGAGTTCGGCATTCCAAACAAATTGATACGACTTCGTAGGTTGGCCATAACCAACGTAACTAGTAAACTAGGAACTGCTACGGTTATTTGGTGGCATCTCGGGGCGCCCACTCGGCGCTATAGGTTCGCCTCTCCCGAGAGAAGTTTCATTAAAAAGAAAAATAATAAATAAAGTAAAAATAGCGGGATTGCTATCCAAACCAATAAACATCTTTAATGGACTCCGACAAGGGGACGGCCTGGCCTGTCTCCTCTTCAACCTGGCGTTGGGGAAAGCAATCCGTGACTCTGGCGCTACAACTAGAGGGACTATTCTCACCAAGTCCAGCCAGATACTTGCCTACGCAGATGACATCGACATCGTCGGTAGATCCGATTCGCCTCTACAGGATTCCTTCACCCAGATCGAGCAGGCGGCACAAAGCTGGGACTGCACAATAATGAGGGAAAACTAAGTACATGGTAGCAAATTCTACGAAGAGAAGACATAACGTTGGTCAAACTATCAGGGTAGCGGAGCACGAATTTGAAGTAGTGCAGTTCTTTAACTGCCTTGGGTCAATAGTATCATCCGAAAAAAATATGGGAGGAGAAATACGCGAACGGTTGATCAAATCCAACAAAGCCTACTATGGTCTGTCAAGGCTCTTTATATTCCGAAATTTATCCAGAATATCCAAGCTACTACTGTACAAGACCATGGTCTTACCAGTACTCATGTATGGATCCGGGGCCCGGGTGCTCAATAAAAGGCACTCTGAACTCTTAGTCGCGTTCGAGAGGAAGGTCTTAAGGAGAATTGTTGGCCCCGTATGTGAGGGAGGACTGTGGGGGTACGAAGTCGTAGCGACGGCGTACGGCACAGGGTTCTACTTCGTC